>JAUNZM010002186.1:0-58004 GCA_033459285.1 Clamator glandarius | reverse complement strand
AAAAAGCCCCCAGACCCTTCTAGAGCCTCCCAGGGCCACTCTAAAAGCAACCAGACCCTTCTAGATCCTCCCAGGACCCTTCTAAAAGCACCCAGACCCTTCTAGAGCCCCCCAGGACCTTTCTAAATGCCACCAGACCCTTCTAGAGCCCCACAGGACCCTTCTAAAAGCACCCATACCCTTCTAGAGACCCTACAGGACCCTTCTAGAAGCCCTCAGACCTTTCCAGAGTCTCCCAGGACCCTTCTAAAAGCCCCCAGACCCTTCTAGAGCCCCCCAGGACACTTCTAAAAGCACCCAGACCCTTCTAGAGCCCCCTAGGACCCTTCTCAAAGACCCCAGACCCTTCTAGATTCCTCCAGGACCCTTCTAAAAACACCCAGACCCTTCTAGAGCCCCCCAGGACACTTCTAACAGCCCCCAGACCATTCCAGACCCACCCCGAATCCTTCTAAAAGCGCCCAGACCCTTCTAGAGCCTCCCAGGACCCTTCTAAAAGCCCCCAGAGCCTTCTAGATGCCCCCAGGACAATTCTAAAAGCCTCACACCCTTTAGAGCCCCCCAGGACCCTTCTAAAAGACCCCAGACCCTTCTAGAGCCCCCCAGGACCCTTCTAAAAGCACCCAGACTTTTCTAGAGACCCGCAGGACCCTTTTAAATGCCCCCAGACCTTTCTAGAGTCTACCAGGACCCTTCAAAAAGCCCCCAGACCCTTCTAGAGCTGCCCAGGACCCTTCTAAACTCCCCGAGACCCTTCTAGAGGCCCCCAGGGCTCCTCTAATGGTCCCCAGACCATTCTAGAGCCCCCAAGGACCCTTCTAAAAGCCTCCAGACCCTTCTAGATACACGCAGGACCCTTCTAAAAGACCCCAGACCATTCTAGAGCCTTCCAGGACCCTTCTAAAAGCCCCCAGACAATTCTATAGCCCCCAAGGACCCTTCTAAAAGCTCCCAGACCCTTCTAGACCCTCCCAGGATCCTTCTAATAGCACCCAGACCCTTCTAGAGCCCCCCAGGACCCTTCTAAAAGCCCCCAGAACCTTCTAGAGCCTCCACGGACCCTTCTGAAAGCCCCCGGACCCTTCCAGAGCCCCCCAGGACCCATCTAAAGCCCCCAGACCCTTCTACTGCCCCACAGGACCATTCTAAAAGCCCCCAGACCCTTCTAGAGCCACCCAGGACCCTTCTAAAAGCACCTAGACCCTTCTAGAGGCCCCCAGGACCCTTCTAAAAGCCCCCAGAGCTTTCTAGAGGCCCCCTGGACCCTTCAAAAAGCCCCCAGACCCTTCTAGAGCCTCCCAGGACCATTCTAAAAGCACCCAGACACTTCTAGAGCCTCCCAGGACCCTTCTAAAAGCACCCAGACCCTTCTAGAGCCCCCCAGGACCATTCTAAAAGCCCCCAGACCCTTCTAGAGCCTCGCACGACCCTTCTAAAAGCCCCCCAGACCCTTCTAGAGACCCTACAGGACCCTTCTAAAAGCCCTCAGACCCTTCTAGCGTCTCCCAGGACCCTTCTAAAAGCTCCCAGACCCTTCTAGAGCACCCCAGGACCTTTCTAAAAACACCCAGACCCTTCTAGAGCCCCCTAGGACCCTTTTCAAAGACCCCAGAGCCTTCTAGATTCCTTCAGGGCCCTTCTAAAAGCCCCCAGACCCTTCTAGATTCCCCCAGGACCCTTGTAAAAGCCCCCAGACCCTTCTAGAGCTCCTCAGGACCCTTCTAAAATCCCCTAGACCCTTCTAGAGGACCCCAGGGCTCCTCTAATGGTCCCCAGACCCTTCTAGAGCCACCAATAACCCTTCTAAATGCCCACAGAGCCTTCTAGACCCTCCCCGGATCCTTCTAATAGCCCCAGACCCTTCTAGAGCCCCCCAGGACCCTTCTAAAAGCACCCAGACCCTTCTAGAGCCTCCACGGATCATTCTAAAAGGCCCCGGACCCTTCTAGAGCCCCCCAGGACCAATCTAAAAGCCCCGAGACCCTCTACAGCCCCACAGGACCCTTCTAAAAGCCCCCAGACCCTTCTAGAGCCACCCAGGACCTTTCTGAAAGCACCCAGACCCTTCTAGAGCTCCCAAGGACCCTTCTAAATGCCGCCAGACACTTCTAGAGCCTCGCCGGATCCTTCTAAAATCCTCCAGACATTTGTAGAGACCCCCCAGGACCCTTCTAAAAGCACCCAGACCCTTCTAGACCATCACCGGATCCTTCTAAAACCACCCAGACCCATCTGGATCCTCCCAGGACCTTTCTAAAAGCCCCCAGACCATTCTAGATGACCCAGGACACTTCTGAAAGCCCCCAGACCCTTCTAGAGCCCCCCAGGACCCTTCTAAATGACCCCAGACCCATCTAGAGCCCCCCAGGACTCTTCTAATAGACTCCAGACCCTTCCAGAGGCCCCCAGGACCGTTCTGAATGCCCCCAGACCCTTCTAGAGCCCCCCAGAACTCTTCTAAAAGCCTCCAGACCCTTCTAGATGCCCCCAGGACCCTTCTAAAAGACCCCAGACCCTTCTAGAGACACCCAGGACCCATTTAAAATCCCTCACACCCTTCTAGAGCCAACCAGGACCATTCTAAAAGAACCCAGACCCTTCTAGAGACCCGAAGGACCCTTCTAAAAGCACCCAGACCCTTCTAGAGCTCCCCAGGACCTATCTAAACTCCCCCAGACCCTTCTAGAGCCCCCCAGGACCATTCTAAATGTCCCCAGACCCATCTAGAGCCCCCCAGGACTCTTCTAAAAGCATCCAGACCCTTCTAGAGGCCCCCAGGACCCTTCTGAAAGCCCCCAGACCCTTCTAGAGCTCCCCAGGACCCTTCTAAAAGCACCCAGACCCTTCTAGAGCCCCCCAGGACCCTTCTAAAAGCACCCAGACCCTTCTAGAGCCCTCCAGGACCCTTCTAAAAGCACCCAGACCCTTCTAGAGCCCTCCAGGACCCTTCTAAATGCCCCCAGACTCTTCTAGACCCTCCCCGAATCCTTCTAAAAGCACCCAGACCATTCCAGAGCCTCCCAGGACCCTTCTAAAATCCCTCAGACACTTCTAGAGGCCCACAGGACACTTCTAAAAGCACCCAGAGCCTTCTAGATGCCCCCAGGACCATTCTAAAAGCCCTCACACCCTTCTAGAGCACCCCAGGACCCTTCTAAAAGCACCCAGACCCTTCTAGAGCCCCCCAGGACCCTTCTAAAAGCCCCAGACCCTTCTAGAGACCCGCAGGACCATTCTAAATGCCCCCAGACCCTTCTAGAGTCTCCCAGGACCCTTCTAAAAGCCCCCAGACCCTTCTAGAGCTCCCCAGGACCCTTCTAAAATACCCCAGACCCCTCTAGAGGCCCCCAGGGCTCCTCTAGTGGTCCCCACACCCTTCTAGAGCCCCCAAGAACCCTTCTAAAAGCCCCCAGACCCTTCTAGAGACTCGCAGACTCTTCTAAAAGCCCCCAGACCCTTCTAGAGCCTCCCAGGACCTTTCTAAAAGCCCCCAGACAATTCTAGACCTCCCGAGGACCCTTCTCAAAGACCCCAGACCCTTCTAGAGCTCCCCAAGACCCTTCTAAAAGCACCCAGACCCTTCTAGAGACACGCAGGACTATTCTAAAAGCCCCCAGAACCTTCTAGATTCCCCCAGGACCCTTGTAAAAGCCCCCAGACCCTTCTAGAGCTCCTCAGGACCCTTCTAAAATCCCCCAGACCCTTCTAGAGGACCCCAGGCTCCTCTAATGGTCCCCAGACCCTTCTAGAGCCACCAAGGACCCTTCTAAATGCCCCCAGAGCCTTCTAGACCCTCCCCGGATCCTTCTAATAGCCCCCAGACCCTTCTAGAGCCCCCCCAGGACCCTTCTAAAAGTACCCAGGACCCTTCTACAGCCTCACAGGACCCTTCTAAAGGCCCCCAGACCCTTCTAGAGCCACCCAGGACCTTTCTGAAAGCACCCAGACCCTTCTAGAGCCCCCCAGAACCATTCTCAAAGACTCCAGACCCTTCTAGAGCCCCCAGGACCCTTCTAAAAGCCCCCAGACCCTTCTAGATCCTCCCCGTATCATTCTAAATGCCCCCAGGACCCTTCTAGAGGACCCCAGGACCATTCTAAAAGCCGCCAGACCCTACTAGATCCTCCCCGGATCATTCTAAAAGCCCATAGACGCTTCTAGATGCACCCAGGACCATTCTAAAACCCTCCAGACATTTGTAGAGCCCCCCAGGACCCTTCTAAACGCCCCCAGACCCTTCTAGAACCTCCCCGGATCCTTCTAAAAGTACCCAGACCCATCTGGATCCTCCCAGGACCCTTCTAAAAGACCCCAGACCCTTCTAGAGCCCCCAAGAACCCTTCTAATAGCCCCCCAGACCCTTCTAGAGCCCCTCAGGACCCTTCTGAAAGCCGCCAGACGCTTCTAGAGACCCGCAGGACCCTTCTAAATGCACCCAGACCCTTCTAGATTCTCCCAGGACCCTTCTAAAAGCCCCCAGACCCTTCTAGAGCTCCCCAGGACCCGTCTAAAATACCCCAGACCCTTCTAGAGGCCCCTAGGGCCCCTCTAATGGTCCCCAGACCCTTCTAGAGCCCCAAGGACCGTTCTAAAAGCCCCCAGACCCTTCTAGAGCCCCCAGAACCCTTCTAAAAGCCCCCAGACCCTTCTAGAGACCCGCAGGACCCATCTAAATGCCCCCAGACCCTTCTAGAGTTTCCCAGGACCCTTCTAAAAGCCCCCAGACACTTCTAGAGCTCCCCAGGACCCTTCTAAAATACCCCAGACCCTTCTAGAGGCCTCCAGGTCCACTCTAGTGGTCCCCACACCCTTCTAGAGCCCCCAAGGACAATTCTAAAAGCCCCCAGACCCTTCTAGATGCCCCTAGGGCCCCTCTAATGGTCCCCAGACCCTTCTAGAGCCCCAAGGACCGTTCTAAAAGCCCCCAGACCCTTCTAGAGACCCGCAGGACCCTTCTAAATGCCCCCAGACCTTTCTAGAGGCCCCCAGGATCCTTCTAAAATCCCCCAGACCCTTCTAGAGCCCCCCAGGACACTTCTAAATGCACCCAGACCCTTCTAGAGCCCCCCAGGACCCTTCTAAAAGCCCCCAGACCCTTCTAGAGCTCCCCAGGACCTGTCTAAAATACCCAAGACCCTTCTAGAGGTCCCCAGGGCCCCTCTAGTGGTCCCCAGACCCTTCTAGAGCCCCCAAGGACCATTCTAAAAGCCCCCAGACCCTTCAAGAGCTCCCCAGAACCCTTCTAAAATCCCCCAGACCCTTCTAGAGGCCCCTAGGGCCCCTCTAATGGTCCACAGACCCTTCTAGAGCTCCCCAGGACCCTTCTAAAATCCCTCAGACCCTTCTAGAGCCCCCCAGGATCCTTCTAAAATCCCCCAGACCCTTCTAGAACCCCCCAGGACCATTCTAAAACCACCCAGACCGTTCTAGATCCTCCCCGGATCCTTCTAAAAGCCCCCAGACCCTTCTAGAACCTGCCAGGACCCTTCTAAAATTCATCAGACCATTCTAGAGCCTCCCAGGACCCTTCTAAAAGCCCCCAGATCCTTCTAGAGACCCGCCGGACCCTTCTAAAAGCCTCCAGACCCTTCTAGAGCAACCCAGGACCCTTCTAAAAGCCCCCAGACCCATCTAGATCCCCCCAGGACCCTTCTAAATGCCCCCAGACCCTTCTAGAGTCTCCCAGGACCCTTCTAAAAGCCCCCAGACCCTTCTAGATCTCCCCAGGACCCTTCTAAAATACCCCAGACCTTTCTAGAGGCACCCAGGGCCCCTCTAGTGGTACCCAGACCCTTCTAGAGCCCCCAAGGACCATTCTAAAAGCCCCCAGACCCTTCTAGAGACCCGCGGGACCCTTCTAAATGCACCCAGACCCTTCTACAGCCTACCAGGACCCTTCTAAAAGCCCCCAGACCCTTCTAGAGGACCCTAGGGCCCCTCTAATGGTCCCCAGACCCTTCTAGAGCCCCCAAGGACCCTTCTAAAAGCCCCAGACCCTTCTAGAGACCCGCAGGACCCTTCTAAAACAACCCAGACCCTTGTTAGACCATCCCTGGAACCTTCTAATATCCCCCAGACCCTTCTAGAGCCCCCCAGGACCCTTCTAAAAGCCTCCAGACCCTTCTAGACCCTCCCCGGATCCTTCTAAAAGCCCCCAGAGCCTTCTAGATGCCCCCAGGACCCTTATAAAAGCCCCCAGAGCCTTCTAGAGGCCCCTAGGGCCCCTCTAATGGTCCCCAGACCCTTCTAGAGCCCCAAGGACCCTTCTAAAAGCCCCCAGACCCTTCTAGAGACCCGCAGGACCCTTCCAAATGCCCCCAGACCCTTCTAGAGGCCCCCAGGATCCTTCTAAAACCACCCAGACCCTTCTAGAGCCCCCCAGGACACTTCTAAATGCCCCCAGACCCTTCTAGAGCCCCCCAGGACCCTTCTAAAAGCCTCCAGACATTAGTAGAGCCCCCCAGGACTCTTCTAAATGCACCCAGACCAATCTAGACCCTCTCCGGATCCTTCTAAAAGCACCCAGACCCATCTGGATCCTCCCAGGACCCTTCTAAAAGACTCCAGACCCTTCTAGATGCGCCCAGGACCCTTCTAAAAGATTCCAGACCCTTCTAGAGGCCCCCAGGACCCTTCTGAAAACCCCCAGACCCTACTAGAGCCCACCAGGACCCTTCTAAATGCCCCCAGACCCTTCTAGAGCCGCCCAGGGCCCTTCTAAAAGCTTCCAGACCCTTCTAGAGGCCCCCAGGACCCTTCTGAATGCCCCCAGACCCCTTCTAGAGCCCCCCCAGGACCCTTCTAAAAGACTCCAGACCCTTCTACAGCCCCCCAGGACCCTTCTGAAAGCCCCCAGACCCTTCTAGAGCTACCCAGGACCCTTCTAAAATCCCCCAGACGCTTCTAGAGCCCCTTAGGACCCTTCTAAAAGCACCCAGACCCTTCTAGAGCCCCCTAGGCCCCTTCTAAAAGCACCCAGACCCTTCTAGAGCCCCACAGGACCCTTCTAAAAGCACCCAGACCCTTCTAGACCATCCCTGGATCATTCTAAAAGCACCCAGACCCTTCTAGAGCCTCCCAGGACCCTTCTAAAATCCCTCAGACAATTCTAGAGGCCCCCAGGACCCTTCTAAAAGCCCCCAGAGCCTTCTAGATGCCCCCAGGAACCTTCTAAAAGCCCTCACACCCTTCTAGAGCCCACCAGGACTATCCTAAACCCCCCCCGACCCTTCTAGAGCCCCCCAGGACACTTCTAAAAGCACCCAGACCCTTCTAGAGACCCGCAGGGACCCCATCTAAAAGCCCCCAGACCCTTCTAGAGCCCCCCAGGACCCTTCTTAAAGACTCCAGACCCTTCTACAGCCCCCCAGGACCCTTCTGAAAGCCCCCAAGACCCTTCTAGAGCTACCCAGAACCCTTCTAAAATACCCCAGACCCTTCTAGAGCTCTCCAGGACCCTTCTAATATCCCCCAGACCATTCTAGATGCCCCCAAGGCCCCTCTAATGATACTCAGACCCTTCTAGAGCCCCCAAGGACCCTTCTAACAGGACCCAGACCCTTCTAGAGACCCGCAGGACAATTCTAAAAGCCCCCAGACCCTTCTACAGCCTCCCGGGACCCTTCTAAAAGACCCCAGACCCTTCTAGAGCTCCCCAGGACCCTTCTAAAAGCACCCAGACCCTTCTAGAGCCCCCCAGGACCCTATAAAAGCCCCCAGACCCTTCTTGAGGCACCCAGGACCCTTCCAAAATACCCCAGACCCTTCTAGAGCCACCCAAAGACCCTTCTCAAAGAACCCAGACCCTTCGAGAGCCCGCCAGGACACTTCTATAAGCCCCCAGACCCTTCTAGAGGACCCCAAGGCCCCTCTTAAGGACCCCCGTCTCTCCTAGAAGGGTCTCGGGGCTTTTATAAGGGCCCTGGGGGGCTCTAGAATGGTCTGGGGGCTTTTAGAAGGGTCCTGGGGTTCTCTAGAAGGGTCTGGGGGCTTTTGAAAGTATCATGGTGGCCGCTAGAATGGTGTGGGATATATCAGAGGGGTCCGGGGATGATCTAGAAGGGTCTGGGGACTTTTAGAAGGGTCCGGGGGGCCTCTAGAACGGTCTGGAGGCTTTTAGAAGGGTCCTGCGAGGCTCTAGAAGGGTCCGGGGTCTTTTAGAGAGGTCCTGCGAGGCTCTAGAAGGGTCTGGGGGCTTTTAGAATGATCCGGGGAGGGTCTAGAAGGGTCTGGGGGCCTTTAGAAGGGTCCTGGGGGTCTCTAGAATGGTCTGAGGGCTTTTAGAATGATCCGGGGAGGGTCTAGAAGAGTCTGGCGGCCTTTAGAATGGTAATGGGGCTCTCTAGAAGGGTCTGGGTGCTTTTAGAAGGGTCCTGGGAGGCTCTAGAAGGGTTTGGGGGCTTTTAGAATGGTCCTGGGTGGCTCTAGAAGGTTCTGGTTGCTTTTCGAAGGGTCCTGGCTTATCTAGAAGGGTCTGGGGGCTTTTAGAATGATCCGGGGAGGGTCTAGAAGGGTCTGGGGGCCTTTAGAATGGTCCTGGGTGGCTCTGGAAGGGTCTGGGTGCTTTTAGAATGGTCATGGGGGGCTCTAGAAGGGTCTGGTTGCTTTTCGAAGCCTGGCTTATCTAGAAGGGTCTGGGGGCATTTAGAAGGGTCCTGGGTGTCTCTAGAAGGGTCTGGGTGCTTTTAAAATGGTCCTGGGGGGCTCTAGAAGGTTCTGGTTGCTTTTCGAAGGGTCCTGGCTTATCTAGAAGGGTCTGGGGGCATTTAGAAGGGTCCTGGGTGTCTCTAGAAGGGTCTGGGTGCTTTTAGAATGGTCCTGGGGGGCTCTAGAAGGGTCTGGTGGCTTTTAGAAGGGTCCTGGGTGGATCTAGAAGGTTCTGGAGGCTTTCAGAAGGGTCATGGGGGTCTCTAGAATGGTCTGGGGGCTTTTAGAAGGGTCCTGGGGAGCCCTAGAAGGGTCTGGGTTCTTTTAGAAGGGTCCTGGGATGCTGTAGAAGGTTCTTGGGGCTTTCAGAAGGGTCCTGGGGGCCTCTATAAGGGTCTGGGTGCTTTTAGAAGGGTCCTGGGGGGCTCTAGAAGGGTCTTGGGGCGCTCTAGAAGGGTCTGGGGACTTTTAGAAGGGTCCTGGGGTGCTCTAGAATGGACGAAGTGCCTTAAGAGGGCCCTGGGGACCTCTAGATTGGTCTGGGGGCTTTTAGAAGGGTCCTGGGGGGCTCTAGAAGGGTCTGGGGGCTTTTAGAAGGGTCCTGGGTGGATCTAGATTGGTCTGGGGGCTTGTAGAAGGGTCCTGGGGGGCTCTAGAAGGGTCTGGTGGCTTTTAGAAGGGTCCTGGGGGCCTCTAGAAGGGTCTGGGGGCTTTTAGAAGGGTCCTTGTGGGCTCTAGAAGGGTCTGGGTGCTTGTAGAAGGGTCCTGGAGTGCTCTAGAATGGTCTGGGTGCTTTTAGAAGGGTCCTGGGAGGCTCTAGAAGGGTCTGGGGGCTTTTAGAAGGGTCCTGGGTGGCTCTAGAATGGTCTGGGGGCTTTTAGAAGGGTCCTGGGAGGATCTAGAAGAGTCTGGGGGCTTTTAGAAGGATCCTGGGAGGCTCTAGAAGGTTCTGGGTGCTTTCAGAAAGGTCCAGTGGGCCTCTAGAAGGGTCTGGAGGCTTTTAGAAGGGTCCGGGGGGGCTCTAGAATGGTCTCTGGGCTTTTAGACGGGTCCTGGCGTGCTCTAGAAAGGTCTGGGGACTTTTAGAAGGGTCCTGGGGTGCTCTAGAAGGGATGGGGTGCCTTAAGAGGAGGCCTGGGGGGCTCTAGAAGTGTCTGGGGGCTTTTAGAAGGGTCCTGGGGTGCCCTAGAAAGGTCTGTGGTCTTTTAGAAGGATCCGGGGAGTGCCTATAAGTGTCTGCGGCCTTTCAGAAGGGTCCTGGGGGGCTCTAGAAGGGTCTGGGGGCTTTTAGAAGGGTCCTGGGGGGGTCTAGAAGGGTCTGGGGTCTTTTAGAACGGTCCTGGGAGGCTCTAGAATGGTCTGGGTGCTTTTAGAAGGGTTCTGGGTGCCTCTTGAAGGGTCTGAGGGCATTTAGAAGGGTCCTGGGGGGCTCTAGAAAGGTCTAGGGGCTTCTAGAAGGGTACTGGGGAGGCTCTAGAAGGGTCTGGGGGCTTTTAGAATGATCCTGGGGGGCTCTAGAAGGGTCTGGGGTCTTTTCGAAGGATCCGGTGAGGGTCTAGAAGGTTCTGGGAGCTTTTAGAAGTGTCCTAGGGGACTCTAGAAGGGTCTGGGGGCTTTTAGATGGGTCCTAGGGGGCTCTAGAAGGGTCTGGGGGCTTTTGGAATGATCCTGGGGGGCTCTAGAAGGGTCTGGGGGCTTTTAGAATGATCCTGGGGGTCTCTAGAAGGGTCTGGGGGCTTTTAGAATGATCCGGGGACGGTCTAGAAAGGTCTGGGTGCTTTTTGAAGGATCCTAGGTGGCTCTAGAAGGGTCTGGGGGCTTTTAGAAGGATCCGGGAAGGGTCTAGAAGGGTCTGGGGGCTTTTAGAAGGGTCCTGGGGTTCTCTAGAAGGGTCTGGTTGCTATTAGAAGGGTACTGGGAGGCTCTAGAAGGGTCGGGGTGCTTTTATAGGGGTCCGGGGAGACTCTAGAAGGGTCTGGGTGCTTTTAGAAAGGTCCTGGGGGGCTCTAGAAGGGTCTAGAGGCTTTTAGACGGGTCCAGGGGGCCTCTAGAAGGGTCTGGGTGCTTTTAGAAGGGTCCTGGGTGGCTCTAGAAGGGTCTGGGGGCTTGTAGAAGGGTCCTGTGGGGCTCTAGAAGGGTCTGGGGGCTTTTAGAAGGGTCCTGGGGGCATCTAGAAAGCTCTGGGAGCTTTTAGAAGGGTTCTGGGGGGCTCTAGAATGGTCTGGGGGCTTGTAGAAGGGTCCTGGGTACCGCTAGAAGGGTGTGGGGGCTTTTAGAAGGGTCCTGGGGGGCTCAAGAAGGGTCTGGGGGCTTTTAGAAGGGTCCTGGGGTGCTCTAGAAGGGTCTGTTGGCTTTTAGAAGGGTCCTGGGGGGGTCTAGAAGGGTCTGGGGGCTTTTAGAATGGTCCTGGGAGGCTCTAGAAGGGTCTGGGGTCTTTTAGAACTGTCCTGGGATGCTCTAGAAGGGTCTGGGGGCTTTTAGAACTGTCCTGGGTGCTCTAGAAGGTTCTGGGGGCTTTCAGAAGTGTCCAGGGGTCCTCTAGAAGGGTCTGGAGGCTTTTAGAAGGGTCCGGGGGTGCTCTAGAAGTTTCTGGGGGCTTTTAGAAGGGTCCTGGGGTGCTCTAGAAGGGATGGGGTGCCTTAAGAGGAGGCCTGGGGGGCTCTAGAAGTGTCTGGGGGCTTTTAGAAGGGTCCTGGGGTGCCCTAGAAAGGTCTGTGGTCTTTTAGAAGGATCCGGGGAGTGCCTATAAGTGTCTGCGGCCTTTCAGAAGGGTCCTGGGGGGCTCTAGAAGGGTCTGGGGGCTTTTAGAAGGGTCCTGGGGGGGTCTAGAAGGGTCTGGGGTCTTTTAGAACGGTCCTGGGAGGCTCTAGAATGGTCTGGGTGCTTTTAGAAGGGTTCTGGGTGCCTCTTGAAGGGTCTGAGGGCATTTAGAAGGGTCCTGGGGGGCTCTAGAAAGGTCTAGGGGCTTCTAGAAGGGTACTGGGGAGGCTCTAGAAGGGTCTGGGGGCTTTTAGAATGATCCTGGGGGGCTCTAGAAGGGTCTGGGGTCTTTTTGAAGGATCCGGTGAGGGTCTAGAAGGTTCTGGGGGCTTTTAGAAGTGTCCTAGGGGACTCTAGAAGGGTCTGGGGGCTTTTAGATGGGTCCTAGGGGGCTCTAGAAGGGTCTGGGGGCTTTTGGAATGATCCTGGGGGGCTCTAGAAGGGTCTGGGGGCTTTTAGAATGATCCTGGGGGTCTCTAGAAGGGTCTGGGGGCTTTTAGAATGATCCGGGGACGGTCTAGAAAGGTCTGGGTGCTTTTTGAAGGATCCTAGGTGGCTCTAGAAGGGTCTGGGGGCTTTTAGAAGGATCCGGGAAGGGTCTAGAAGGGTCTGGGGGCTTTTAGAAGGGTCCTGGGGTTCTCTAGAAGGGTCTGGTTGCTATTAGAAGGGTACTGGGTGGCTCTAGAAGGGTCGGGGTGCTTTTATAGGGGTCCGGGGAGCCTCTAGAAGGGTCTGGGTGCTTTTAGAAAGGTCCTGGGGGGCTCTAGAAGGGTCTAGAGGCTTTTAGACGGGTCCTGGGGGCCTCTAGAAGGGTCTGGGTGCTTTTAGAAGGGTCCTGGGTGGCTCTAGAAGGGTCTGGGGGCTTGTAGAAGGGTCCTGTGGGGCTCTAGAAGGGTCTGGGGGCTTTTAGAAGGGTCCTGGGGGCATCTAGAAAGCTCTGGGAGCTTTTAGAAGGGTTCTGGGGGGCTCTAGAATGGTCTGGGGGCTTGTAGAAGGGTCCTGGGTGCCGCTAGAAGGGTCTGGGGGCTTTTAGAAGGGTCCTGGGGGGCTCAAGAAGGGTCTGGGGGCTTTTAGAAGGGTCCTGGGGTGCTCTAGAAGGGTCTGGGGGCATTTAGAACGGTCCTGGGGGGCTCTAGAAGGGTCTGGGGGCTTTTAGAAGGGTCCTGGGTGCCGCTAGAAGGGTCTGGGGGCTTTTAGAAGCGTCCTGGGTGGCTCTAGAAGGGTCTGGGAGCTTTTAGAAGGGTCCTGGGAGGCTCTAGAAGGGTCTGGGGGCTTTTAGAACTGTCCTGGGATGCTCTAGAAGGGTCTGGGGGCTTTTAGAACTGTCCTGGGTGCTCTAGAAGGTTCTGGGGGCTTTCAGAAGGGTCCAGGGGTCCTCTAGAAGGGTCTGGAGGCTTTTAGAAGGGTCCGGGGGTGCTCTAGAAGGGTCTGGGGGCTTTTAGAAGGGTCCTGGGGTGCTCTAGAAGGGTCTGGGGACTTTTAGAAGGGTCCTGGGGGGGTCTAGAAGGGTCTGGGGGCTTTTAGAAGGGTCCTGGGGCCCTCTAGAAGGGTCTGAGTGCTTTTAGAAGGGTCATGGGGGTCTCTAGAAGGGACTGGGGGCTTTTAGAATGATCCGGGGAGGGTCTAGAAGGTTCTGGGGGCTTTTAGAAGGGTCCTGGGGGGCTCTAGAGGGGTCTGGGGGCTTTTAGAAGGGTCCCGGGGTTCTCTAGAAGGGTCTGGGGGCATTTAGAAGTATCCTGGGGGCCTCTAGAAGGGTCTGGGATCTATTAGAGTGGTCCGGGGGGGCTCTAGAAGGGTCTGGGGGTTTTTAGAAGGCTCCTGGGAGGCTCTAGAATGGTCTGGGGGCTTTTAGAATGTTCCTGGGGTTCTCTAGAAGGGTCTGGGGACTTATAGAAGGGTCCTGGGGGCCTCTAGAAGGGTCTGAGAACTATTAGAGTGGTTCGGGGGGGCTCTAGAAGGGTCTGGAGGCTTTTAGAAGGGTCTTGGGGGGCTCTAGAAGGGTCTGGGGGCTTTTAGAATAATCCGGGGAGGGTCTAGAAGGGTCTGGGTTCTTTTAGAATAGTCTTGGGAGGTTTTAGAAGGGTCTGGGTTCTTTTAGAATGATCAGGGGAGGTTCTAGAAGGGTCTGGGACCTTTTAGACGGGTCCTGGGGGGCTCTACAAGGGTCTGGAGGCTTTTAGAGGGGTTCTGGGGGGCCCTAGAAAGGTCTGGGTTCATTTAGAAGGATCCGGGGAGGGTCTAGAAACGCCGGGGGGCTATTAGAAGGGTCCTGGGAGGCTCTAGAAGAATCTGGGGGCTTTTAGAATGATCCGGGGAGGGTCTAGAAGGGTCTGGGGGCCTTTAGAAGGGTCCTGGGGGGCTCTAGAATGGTCTGGGGGCTTTTAGAATGATCCTGGGGGGCTCTAGAAGGGTCTGGGGGCTTTTAGAATGATCCTGGGGGGCTCTAGAAGGGTCTGGGGTCTTTTCGAAGGATCCGGGGAGGGTCTAGAAGGGTCTGGGGTCTTTTAGAAGGGTCCTAGGGGCCTCTAGAAGGGTCTGGGGGCTTTTAGATGGGTCCTAGGGGGCTCTAGAAGGGTCTGGGGGCTTTTAGAATGATCCTGGGGGGCTCTAGAAGGGTCTGGGGGCTTTTAGAATGATCCGGGGACGGTCTAGAAAGGTCTGGGTGCTTTTTGAAGGATCCTAGGGGGCTCTAGAAGGGTCTGGGGGCTTTTAGAAGGATCCGGGGAGGGTCTAGAAGGGTCTGGGGGCTTTTAGAAGGGTCCTGGGGTTCTCTAGAAGGGTCTGGTTGCTTTTAGAAGGGTACTGGGAGGCTCTAGAAGGGTCTGGGTGCTTTTATAAGGGTCCGGGGAGCCTCTAGAAGGGTCTGGGTGATTTTAGAAAGGTCCTGGGGGGCTCTAGAAGGGTCTGGGGGCTTTTAGAAGGCTCCGGGGGGGCTCTAGAAGGGTCTGGGGAATTTTAGAAGGGTCCTCGGATTCTCTAGATGGGTCTGGGGGCTTTTAGAAGGGTCCTGGAGGGCTCTAGAAGGTTCTGGGGGCTTTCAGAAGGGTCCTGGGGGTCTCTAGAAGGGTCTGGGGCCTTTTAGATGGGTCCTGGGGGGCTCTAGAAGGGTCTGGGTGCCTTTAGAAGGGTCTTGGGTGACTCTAGAATGTTCTGCTGGCTTTCAGAAGGGTCTTGGGGTCCTCTAGAAGGGTCTGGGGGCTTTTAGAAGGGTCCTGGGTGGCTCTAGAAGGATCTGGGGGCTTTTAGAAGGGTCCTGGGGTGCTCTAGAATGGTCTGGATGCTTTTAGAAGGGTCCTGGGAGGCTCTAGAAGGGTCTGGGGGCTTTTAGAAAGGTCCTGGGTGGCTCTAGAAGGGTCTGGGGGCTTTTCGAAGGGTCCTGGGAATCTCTAGAAGGGTCTGGGGGCTTTTAGAAGGATTCGGGGGGGCTCTAGCTGGGTCTGGGTTCTTTTAGAAGGGTCCTGGGATGCTCTAGAAGGGTCTTGGGGCTTGTAGAAGGGTCTCGGGGAGCTCTAGAAGGTGCTGGGTGCTTTCAGAAGGGTCCTGGGTGGCTCTAGAATGGTCTGGGGGCTTTTAGAAGGGTTCGGGGGGGCTCTAGAAGGGTCTGGGTGCTTTTAGAAGTGTCCTGGGGTGCTCTAGAAGGGTCTGGGGAATTTTAGAAGGGTCCTCGGATTCTCTAGAAGGGTCTGGGTGCTTCTAGAAGGGTCCTGGAGGGCTCTAGAAGGTTCTGGGGGCTTTCAGAAGGGTCCTGGGGGTCTCTAGAAGGGTCTGTGTGCCTTTAGAAGGGTCCTGGGTGACTCTAGAATGTTCTGCTAGCTTTTAGAAGGGTCCTGGGGTCATCTAGAAGGGTCTGGGGTCTTTTAGAAGGGTCCGGGGGGGCTCTAGAAGGGTCTGGGGACTTTTAGAAGGGTCCTGGGGTGCTCTAGAAGGGACGGGGTTCCTTAAGAGGGGCCCTTGGTGCCTCTTGAAGGGTCTGGGGGAATTTAGAAGGGTCCTGGGGGAATCTAGAAGGGTCTAGGGACTTTTAGAAGGGTACTGGGGGGCTCTAGAAGGGTCTGGGGGCTTTTAGAATCATCCTGGGGGGCTCTAGAAGGGTCTGGGGGCTTTTCGAAGGATCCGGGGAGGGTCTAGAAGGGTCTGGGGTCTTTTAGAAGGGTCCTAGGGGCCTCTAGAAGGGTCTGGGGGCTTTTAGATGGGTCCTAGGGGGCTCTAGAAGGGTCTGGGGGCTTTTAGAATGATCCTGGGACGGTCTCGAAAGGTCTGGGTGCTTTTTGAAGGATCCTAGGGGGCTCTAGAAGGGTCTGGGGTCTTTTAGAAGGATCCGGGGAGGGTCTAGATGGGTCTGGGGGTATTTAGAAGGGTCCTGGGGTTCTCTAGAAGGGTCTGGTTGCTTTTAGAAGGGTACTGGGAGGCTCTAGAAGGGTCGGGGTGCTTTTATAAGGGTCCGGGGAGCCTCTAGAAGGGTCTGGGTGATTTTAGAAAGGTCCTGGGGGGCTCTAGAAGGGTCTAGAGGCTTTTAGACGGGTCCTGGGGGCCTCTAGAAGGGTCTGGGTGCTTTTAGAAGGGTCTGGGGTCTTGTAGAAGGGTCCTGGGGGGCTCTAGAAGGGTCTGGGGGCTTTTAGAAGGGTCCTGGGGGCCTCTAGAAGGGTCTGGGGTCTTTTAGAAGGGTCCTGGGGGGCTCTAGAAGGGTCTGGGGGCTTTTAGAATGGTCCTGGGAGGCTCTAGAAGGGTCTGGGGGCTTTTAGAAGGGTCCTGGGGGGCTCTAGGAGGGTCTAGAGGCTTTTAGAAGGGTCCTGGGGGCCTCTAGAAGGGTCTGGGGGCGTTTAGAAGGGACCTGTGAGGCTCTGGAAGGGTCTGGGTGCTTTTATAAGGGTCCTGGGGGCCTCTAGAAGGGTCTGGGTGCTTTTACAAGGGTCCGGGGGGGCTCTAGAAGGGTCTGGGGACTTTTAGAAGGGTCCTGGTGGTCCCTAGACGGGTCTGGGGGCTATTAGAAGGGTCCTGGGGGGCTCTAGAAGGGTCTGGGTGCTAGTAGAAGGGTCCTGGGGGGGTCTAGAACGGTCTGGGGGCTTTTAGAAGGGTCCTGGGGGTCTCTAGAAGGGTCTGGGTGCTTTTAGATGGGTCCTAGGGGGCTCTAGAAGGGTCAGGGGGCTTTTAGAATGGTCCTGGGTGGCTCTAGAAGGGTCTGGGTGCTTTTAGAAGGGTCCTGTGGCGCTCTAGAAGGGTCTGGGGACTTTTAGAAGGGTCCTGGGGGCCTCTAGAAGGGTCTAGGGGCTTTTAGAAGGGTCCGGGGGGGCTCTAGAAGGGTCTGGGGGATTTTAGAAGGGTCCTGGGGTGATCTGGAAGGGTCTGGGGTCTTTTAGAAGGGTCCTGGGCTGCTCTAGAAGGGACGGGGTGCCTTAAGAGGGGCCCTGGGGGGCTCTAGAATGGTCTGAGGTCTTTTAGAAGGGTCCTGGGGTGCTATAGAAGGGTCTGGGGACTTTTAGAATGGTCCTGGCGATCTCTAGAAGTGTCTGGGGGCTTTTAGAATTATCCGGAGAGGGTCTAGAAGTTTCTGCGGCCTTTTAGAAGGGTCCTGGGTAGCTCTAGAAGGGTCTGGGGACTTTTAGAAGGGTCTTGGCGTGCTCTAGAATGGTCTGGGGGCCTTAAGATGGGCCCTGGGTACATCTAGAAGGGTCTGGGGGCTTTTAGAAGGGTCCTGGTGGGCTCTAGAATGGTCTGGGGGCTTTTAGAAGGGTCCTGGGGGGCTCTAGAATGGTCTGGGGGCTTTTAGAAGGGTCCTGGGAGGATCTAGAAGGGTATGTGGGCTTTTAGAAGGATCCGGGGAGGGTCTAGAAGGGTCTGGGCGCTTTTAGAAGGGTCCTGGTTGCCTCTAGAAGGGTGTCGGGACTTTTAGAAGGGTCCTGGGGGCCTCTAGAAGGGTCTGGGGTCTTTTAGAATGGTCCTGGGGGGCTCTAGAAGGGTCTGGGGGCTTTTAGATGTGTCCTGGGGGGCTCTAGAATGGTCTGAGGGCTTTTAGATGGGTCCTGGGTGTCTCTAGAAGGGTCTGGGGGCTTTTAGAGGGGTCCTGGGAGGCTCTAGAAGGGTCTGGGGGCTTTTAGAATGATCCGGGGACGGTCTAGAAGGGTCTTTATGCTTTTTGAAGGATCCTAGTGTGTTCTAGAAGGGTCTGGGGGCTTTTAGAAGTGTCCTGGGGGGTTTTGAAGGGTCTGGGGGCATTTAGAATGGTCCTGGGAGGCTCTAGAAGGGTCTGGCTGCTTTTAGAAGGGTCCTGGGGGGCTCTAGAAGGGTCTAGAGGCTTTTAGAAGGGTCCTGGGTGCCTCTAGAAGGGTCTGGGGGCGTTCAGAAGGGTCCTGGGAGGCTCTTTAAGGGTCTGGGTGCTTTTATAAGGGTCCTGGGGGCCTCTAGAAGTGTCTGGTGGCTTTTACAAGGGTCCAGGGGGGCTCTAGAAGGGTCTGGGGACTTTTAGAAGGGTCCTGGTGGCCTCTAGACAAGTCTGGGGGCTATTAGAAGGGTCCTGGGGGGCTGTAGAAGGGTCTGGGGTCTATTAGAAGGGTCCTGGGGGGGGCTAGAATGGTCTGGGGTCTTTTAGAAGGGTCCTGGGTGGCTCTAGGAGGTTCTGGGGGCTTTCAGAATCGTCCTGGGAGTCATTAGAAGAGTCTGGGTGCTTTTAGAAGGGTCCTGGGGGGATCAAGAATGGTCTGGGTGCTTTTAGAAGGGTCCTGTGGGGCTCTAGAAGGTTCTGGGGGCTTTCAGAAGGGTCCTGGGTGCCTCTAGAAGGGTCTAGTGGCTATTAGAAGGGTCCGGGGGGGCTCTAGAAGGGTCTGGGGGCTTTTAGAAGGGTCCTGGGTTGCTCTAGAAGGGTCTGGGGGCTTTTAGAAGGGTCCTGGGGGGCTCTAGAAGGGTCTGGAAGTTTTGAGAAGGGTCCTGGGGGGCTCTAGAAGGGTCTGGGGGCTTTTAGAAGTGTCCTGGGGTGCTCTAGAATGGTCTGGGGTCTTTTAGAAGGGTCCTGGGGGGCTCTAGAAGGGACGGGGTGGCTTAAGAGGGGCCCTGGGTCCTCTAGAAGGGTCTGGGGGCTTTTAGAAGGGTCCTGGGAGGCTCTAGAAGAGTCTGGGGGCTTTTAGAAGGGTCCTGGGATCCTCTAGAAGGGTCTCGGTTCTTTTAGAAGGATCCGGGGAGGGTCTAGAAGGGTCTGGGGGCTTTTAGAAGGGTCTTGGGAGGCTCTAGAAGGGTCTGGGGCCTTTTCAAAGGAACCTGAACGTCTCCAGAAGGGTCTGGGGGCTTTTGGAAGGGTCCTTGGGGGCTCTAGAATGGTCTGGGTCCTTTGTACTTAGCTGGCAGGGGAGACACCCTGATCAAGCAGGTGCTTTTCCCAGGCCAGGCTCATCCTTTGCACTCCGGGTGTGCTGAGCCCTGCGAATTCCCCAAATGTGCAAAATTAAAATTTTTGCTCTAGAAGCACCCAGACCCTTCTAGAGCCCCCCAGGAACCTTCTAAAAGCACCCAGACACGTCTAGAGCCCCCAGGAACATTCTAAAATCCCCCAGACCCTTTTAGAGCCCCCAGTGTGCTTCTCAAATCCCCCGGACTTTCTAGAGCCACCCAAAACCTTATAAAGGCCCCCAAAATCTTATAAAGCCCCCCAGGCCCTACTAAACCCCCTTAGGACCCTTCTACAATACCCTAGACCCTTCTAGAGCCACCGAGGACCCTTCTAAAAGACCCCAAACCCTTCCGGAGCCCCTTAGGAACCTTTTTAGAGACCCTAGACCCTCCTAGATCATTCAAGGACTCTTCTAAAAGCCCCCAGATACTTCTAGGGGTTAGAGGCAGGGTTAGGGTTAGGGTTAGGGTTAGGGTTAGAGTTAGGGTTAGGGTTAGGGTTAGGGTTAGGGTTAGGGTTAGGGTTAGGGTAAGGGTTAGGGTTAGGGTTAGGGTTAGGGTTAGGGTTAGGGTTAGGGTTAGGGTTAGGGTTAGGGTTAGGGTTAGGGTTTGGGTTAGGGTTAGGGTTAGGTTTAGGGTTAGGGTTAGGGTTAGGGTTAGAGTTAGGGTTAGGTTTAGGTTTAGGGTTAGGGTTAGGGTTAGAGTAAGAGTTAGGGTTAGGGATAGGGTTAGGAACCTTTTTTAGCCCTACAGGACCCATCTAAAAGCACTCAGACCATTCAACATCCCCTCAGGACCCTCCTAACTGTCCCCAGATCCTTCTAGAGCCCACCAGGACCCTTCTAAAACACCCAGACCCTTCTAGAGCCCCCCAAGACCATTCTAAAAGCCCCCAGACCCTTCTAGAGCCCCCCAGGACCCTTCTAATAGCCCCCAGAGCCTTCTAGATGCCCCCAGGACGCTTCTAAAAGCCCTAACACACTTCTAGAGCCCCCCAGGACCCTTCTGAATGCCCCCAGACCCTTCTAGACCCCCCAGGACCCTTCTAAAAGCCTCCAGACCCTTCTAGAGCTACCCAGGACCCTTCTAAATGCACGCAGACATTTCTAGCGCCCCCCAGGACCCTTCTAAAAGCCCCCAGATCCATCTAGAGCTCCCCAGGACCCTTCTAAAAGCCCCCAGACCCTTCTAGAGCCCCCCTGTACCCTTCTAAAAGCACCCAGACCCTTCGAAAGCCCCACAGGCCCCTTCTAAAAGCCACCAGACCCTTCTAGACCCTCCCCGAATCATTCTAAAAGCACTCAGACCCTTCTAGAGCCTCCCAGGACCATTCTAAAAGCCCCCAGACAATTCTAGAGCTCCCCAGGACGCTTCTAAAATCCCCCATACCCTTCTAGGGGACCCCAGTGCCCCTCTAATGTTACCCAGACCCTTCTAGAGCTCCCAAGGACCCTTCTAAAAGCCCCCAGAGCCTTCTAGACCCTCCCTGGTTCCTTCTAATAGCACCCAGACCCTTCTAGAGCCCCTCAGGACCCTTCTACAAGACCTCCGAACCCTTCTAGAGCCTCTACGGACCATTCTAAAAGCCCCCGGACCCGTCTAGAGCCCCCCAGTACCCATCTAAAAGCCCCCAGACCCTTCTACAGCCACCCAGGTCCCTTCTAAAAGCACCCAGACCCTTCTAGATGCACCCAGGACCCTTCTGAAAGCACCCAGACCCTTCTAGAGCCACCCAGGACCCTTCTAAAAGAACCCAGACCCTTCTACACCCTCCCCGGATCATTCTAAAAGCACCCAGACCCTTCTACAGCCTCCCAGGACCCTTCTAAAATCCTTCAGACCCTTCTAGAAGCCCCCAGGACCCTTCTGAAACCCCCCAGAGCCTTCTAGATGCCCCCAGGACCCTTCTAAAAGCAACCACACCCTTCTAGAGCCCCCCAGGACGCTTCTAAAAGCCCCCAGACCATTCTAGAGCCACCCAGAACCCTTCTAAAAGCCCCCAGACCCTTCTAGAGGCCCCCAAGATCCTTCTAAAAGCCCCCAGACATTTCTAGAGCCCCCCGGGACCCTTCTAAATGCCCCCAGACCATTCTAGAGCCACCCAGGACATTTCTAAAAGCACCCAGACCCTTCTAGAGCCCACCAGGACCCTTCTAAAAGCAACCAGACCATTCTAGAGCCACCCAGGGCTCTTCTAAAATCACCCAGACACTTCTAGAGCCTCCCAGGACCATTCTAAAAATCCTCAGACCCATCTAGAGGCCCCCAGGACCCTTCTAAAAGCACTCACACTCTTCTAAAGCCACCCAGGACTCTTCTAAAAGCCCCCAGAGCATTCTAGAGCCCCGCAGGACCATTCTAAAAGCCCCCAGACCCTTCTAAAGACCCCCAGGACCCTTCAAAAATCACCCAGACCCTTCTAGAACCTCCCAGGACCCTTCTAAAAGAACCCAGACGCTTCTAGATCACCACAGGACCCTTCTAAAAGCCCCCAGACCCTTCTAGACCCTCCCCGAATCCTTCTAAAACACCCAGACCCTTCTAGAGCCTCCCAGGACCCTTCTAATATCCCGCAGACATTTCTAGAGGACCCCAGGACCCTTCTAAGAGCACCCAGACCATTCTAGATCCCCCCAGGACCCTTCTAAAAGCCCCCAGACCCTTCTAGAGACCCGCAGGACCCTTCTAAAAGCCCCCAGACCCTTCTAGAGACCCGCAGGACCCTTCTAAAAGCCCCCAGACCCTTCTAGATTCTCCCAGGACCCTTCTAAAAGCCCCCAGACACTTCTAGAGATCCCCAGGACCCTTCTAAAATCACCCAGACCCTTCTAGAGGCCACCAGGGCTTCTCTAATGGTCCCCAGACCCTTCTAGAGCCCCCAAGGACCCTTCTAAAAGGCCCCAGAGCCTTCTAGACCCTCCCCGGATCCTTCTAATAAACCCCAGACCCTTCTAGAGCCACGCAGGACCCTTCTAAAAGCACCCAGACCTTTCTAGAGGCCCCCTGGACCCTTCAAAAAGCCCCCAGACCCTTCTAGAGCCTCCCAGGGCCACTCTAAAAGCAACCAGACCCTTCTAGATCCTCCCAGGACCCTTCTAAAAGCACCCAGACCCTTCTAGAGCCCCCCAGGACCTTTCTAAATGCCCCCAGACCCTTCTAGAGCCCCACAGGACCCTTCTAAAAGCACCCATACCCCTCTAGAGACCCTACAGGACCCTTCTAGAAGCCCTCAGACCTTTCCAGAGTCTCCCAGGACCCATCTAAAAGCCCCCAGACCCTTCTAGAGCCCCCCAGGACAATTCTAAAAGCACCCAGACCCTTCTAGAGCCCCCTAGGACCCTTCTCAAAGACCCCAGACCCTTCTAGATTCCTCCAGGACCCTTCTAAAAGCACCCAGACCCTTCTAGAGACCCGCAGGATCCTTCTAAAAGCCCCCAGACCCTTCTAGATTCTCCCAGGACCCTTCTAAAAGAACCCAGACCCTTCTAGAGCTCCCCAGGACCCTTCTAAAACCCCCCAGACCCTTCTAGAGTCCGCCAGGGCTCCTCTAATGGTCCCCAGACACTTCTAGAGCCCCCAAGGACCCTTCTAAAAGCACCCAGAGCCTTCTAGACCCTCCCCGAATCCTTCTAATAGCACCCAGACCCTTCTAGAGCCCCCCAGGACCCTTCTAAAAGGCCCCAGACCCTTCTAGAGCCTCCACGGACACTTCTAAAAGCAACCAGACCCTTCTAGAGCCTCCCAGGACCCTTTTAAAATCCCTCAGACACTTCTAGAGGACCCCAGGACCCTTCTAAAATACACCAGAGCCTTCAAGATGCCCCCAGGACAATTCTAAAAGAACTCACACCCTTCTAGAGCCCCCCAGGAACCTTCTAAAAGCCCCCAGACCCTTCTAGAGACCCGCAGGACCCTTCTAATAGCACTCAGACCCTTCTAGAGTCTACCAGGACCCTTCTAAAAGCACCCAGACCTTTCTTGAACTCCCCAGGACCATTCTAAACTCCCCCAGACCCTTCCAGAGCCCCCCAGGACGCTTCTAAATGCCCCCAGACCCATCTAGAGCACCCCAGGACTCTTCTAAAAGCCTCCAGTCCCTTCTAGAGGCCCCCAGGACCCTTTTGAATGCCCCCAGACCCTTCTAGAGCCCCCCAGGACTCTTCTAAAAGACCCCAGACCATTCCAGAGGCCCTCAGGACCCTTCTGAAAGCGCCCAGACCCTTCTAGAGCCCCCCAGGACCCTTCTAAAAGCCCCCAGACCCTTCTAGAGACCCGCAGGACCCTTTTAAATGCCCCCAGACCATTCTAGAGTCTACTAGGACCCTTCAAAAAGCCCCCAGACCCTTCTAGAGCTGTCCAGGACCCTTCTAAACTCCCCGAGACCCTTCTAGAGGCCCCCAGGGCTCCTCTAATGGTCCCCAGACCATTCTAGAGCCCCCAAGGACCCTTCTAAAAGCCTCCAGACCCTTCTAGAGACACGCAGGACCCTTCTAAAAGACCCCAGACCATTCTAGAGCCTTCCAGGACCCTTCTAAAAGCCCCCAGACAATTCTAGAGCTCCCCAGGACCCTTCTAAAATCTCCCAGACCCTTCTAGAGGACCCCAGTGCCCCTCTAATGGTCCCCAGACCCTTATATAGCCCCCAAGGACCCTTCTAAAAGCTCCCAGACCCTTCTAGACCCTCCCAGGATCATTCTAATAGCCCCCAGACCCTTCTAGAGCTCCCCAGGACCCTTCTGAAAGCCCCCGGACCCTTCCAGAGCCCCCCAGGACCCATCTAAAGCCCCCAGACCCTTCTACTGCCCCACAGGACCATTCTAAAAGCCCCCAGACCCTTCTAGAGCCCCCCAGGACTCTTCTAAAAGCATCTAGACCCTTCTAGAGGACCCCTGGACTCTTCAAAAAGCCTCCAGACCATTCTAGAGGCCACCAGGACCCTTCTGAAAGCCCCCAGACCCTTCTAGAGCTCCCCAGGACCCTTCTAAATGCACCCAGACACTTTTAGCGCCACCCAGGACCCTTCTAAAAGACCCCAGACCCTTCTAGAGCTCCCCAGGACCCTTCTAAAAGCACCCAGACCCTTCTAGAGCCCCCCAGGACCCTTCTAAAAGCACCCAGACCCTTCTAGAGCCCCACAGGACCCTTCTAAATGCCCCCAGACCCTTCTAGAGACACGCAGGACCCTTCTAAAAGCACCCAGACCCTTCTAGATTCCCCCAGGACCCTTGTAAAAGCCCCCAGACCCTTCTAGAGCTCCTCAGGACCCTTCTAAAATCCCCCAGACCCTTCTAGAGGACCCCAGGGCTCCTCTAATGGTCCCCAGACCCTTCTAGAGCCACCAAGGACCCTTCTAAATGCCCCCAGACCCTTCTAGACCCTCCCCGGATCCTTCTAATAGCCCCCAGACCCTTCTAGAGCCCCCCAGGACCCTTCTAAAAGCACCCAGACCCTTCTAGAGAACCCCAGGACCCTTCTAAAAGACCCCAGACCCTTCTAGACCCTCCCCGGATCCTTCTAAAAGCCCCCAGACCCTTCTAGAGCCTCCCAGGACCCCTCTAAAAGCACCCAGACTTTCTAGACCGTCCCCGGATCATTCTAAAAGCCCCCAGACCATTCTAGAGCCCCCCAGGATCATTCTAAAAGCCCCCAGACCCTTCTAGAGCCCCCTAGGACCCATCTAAAAGCCCCCAGACCCTTCTAGAGGCCCCTAGGACCCTTCTAAAAGCCCCCAGACCCTTCTAGACCCTCCCCGGATCCTTCTAAAAGACCCCAGACCCTTCTAGAGCCCCCCAGTACCCTTCTAAAAGCCCCTAGACCCTTCTAGAGCCCCCCAGGACCCTTCTAAATGTCCCCAGACCCTTCAAGAGGCACCCAGGGCCCCTCTTAAGGAACCCCGTCCCTTCTAGAGCACCCCAGGACCCTTCTAAAAGTCCCCAGACCCTTCTAGAGCCCCCCCGGACCATTCTAAAAGAACCCAGACCCTTCTAGAGGACCCCAGGACCCTTCTGAAAGCCAGCAGAACATTCTAGAGTCACCCAGGACCCTTCTAAAGGCACCCAGACCCTTCTAGAGCCCCCCAGGACCCATCTAAAAGCGCCCAGACCCTTCTAGCAACCCCCAGGACCCTTCTGAAAGCACCCAGAACATTCTAGAGCCTTCCAGGACCCTTCTAAAAGCACCCAGACCCTTCTAGAGCATCCGAGGACCCTTCTAAAATTCCCCAGACCCTTCTAGAGCACCCCAGGACCTTTCTAAAAGCCCCCAGACCCTTCTAGAACCTCCCAGGACCCTTCTAAAAGCCCCCAGACCATTCTAGAGCACCCCAGGACCCTTCTGAAAGCCAGCAGAACATTCTAGAGTCACCCAGGACCCTTCTAAAGGCACCCAGACCCTTCTAGAGGACCCCAGGACCCTTCTGAAAGCCAGCAGAACATTCTAGAGTCACCCAGGACCCTTCTAAAGGCACCCAGACCCTTCTAGAGCCCCCCAGGACCCATCTAAAAGCGCCCAGACCCTTCTAGCAACCCCCAGGACCCTTCTGAAAGCCCCCAGAACGTTCTAGAGCCCTCCAGGACCATTCTACAAGCCCCCAGACCCTTCTAGAGCCCCCTAGGATCCTTCAAAAAGCACCCAGACCTTTCTAGACCGTCCCCGGATCATTCTAAAAGCCCCCAGACCCTTCTAGAGCCCCCCAGGATCATTCTAAAAGCCCCCAGACCCTTCTAGAGCCCCCTAGGACCCATCTAAAAGCCTCCAGACCCTTCTAGAGGCCCCTAGGACCAATCTAAAAGCCCCCAGACCCTTCTAGACCCTCCCCGGATCCTTCGAAAAGACCCCAGACCCTTCTAGAGCCCCCCAGGATCATTCTAAAAGCCCCCAGACCCTTCTACAGCCCCACAAGACCCTTCTAAAAGCCCCTAGACCCTTCTAGAGCCCCCCAGGACCCTTCTAAATGCCCCCAGACCCTTCAAGAGGCACCCAGGGCCCCTCTTAAGGAACCCCGTCCCTTCTAGAGCTCCCAAGGACCCTTCTAAAAGCCGCCAGACACTTCTAGAGCCTCCCCGGATCCTTCTAAAATCCTCCAGACATTTGTAGAGCCACCCAGGACCCTTCTAAAAGCACCCAGACCCTTCTACACCATCCCCGGATCCTTCTAAAACCACCCAGACCCATCTGGATCCTCGCAGGACCTTTCTAAAAGCCCCCAGACCATTCTAGATGACCCAGGACCCTTCTAAAAGACCCCAGACCCTTCTAAACCCCCCCAGGACACTTCTGAAAGCCCCCAGACCCTTCTAGAGCCCCCCAGGACCCTTCTAAATGACCCCAGACCCTTCTAGAGCCCCCCAGGACTCTTCTAATAGACTCCAGACCCTTCTAGAGGCCCCCAGGACCCTTCTGAATGCCCCCAGACCATCTAGAGCCCCCCAGAACTCTTCTAAAAGCAACCAGACCCTTCTAGAGCCTCCCAGGACCCTTTTAAAATCCCTCAGACATTTCTAGAGGCCCCCAGGACCCTTCTAAAAGCCATCAGAGTCTTCGAGATGCCCCCAGGACCCTTCTAAAAGACCTCACACCCTTCTAGAGCCCCCCAGGACCATTCTAAAAGAACCCAGACACTTCTAGAGACCCGAAGGACCCTTCTAAAAGCACTCAGACCCTTCTAGAGTCTCCCAGGACCCTTCTAAAAGCACCCAGACCCTTCTAGAGCTCCCCAGGACCATTCTAAATGTCCCCAGACCCATCTAGAACCCCCCAGGACTCTTCTAAAAGCATCCAGACCCTTCTAGAGGCCCCCAGGACCCTTCTGAATGGCCCCAGACCCTTCTAGAGCCCCCCAGAACTCTTCTAAAAGCCTCCAGACCCTTCTAGAGGCCCCCAGGACCCTTCTGAAAGCCCCCAGACCTTTCTAGAGCTCCCCAGAACCCTTCTAAATGCACCCAGACACTTTTAGCGCCACCCAGGACCCTTCTAAAAGACCCCAGACCCTTCTAGAGCTCCCCAGGACCCTTCCAAAAGCACCCAGACCCTTCTAGAGCCCCCCAGGACCCTTCTAAAAGCACCCAGACCCTTCTAGAGCCCCACAGGATCCTTCTAAATGCCCCCAGACTCTTCTAGACCCTCCCCGAATCCTTCTAAAAGCACCCAGACCATTCCAGAGCTTCCCAGGACCCTTCTAAAATCCCTCAGACACTTCTAGAGGCCCACAGGACACTTCTAAAAGCCCCCAGAGCCTTCTAGATGCCCCCAGGACCATTCTAAAAGCACTCACACCCTTCTAGAGCACCCCAGGACCCTTCTAAAAGCCCCCAGACCCTTCTAGAGCCCCCAGGACCCTTCTAAAAGCCCCCAGACCCTTCTAGAGACCCGCAGGACCCTTCTAAATGCCCCCAGACCCTTCTAGAGTCTCCCAGGACCCTTCTAAAAGCCCCCAGACCCTTCTAGAGCTCCCCAGGACCCTTCTAAAATACCCCAGACCCCTCTAGAGGCCCCCAGGGCTCCTCTAGTGGTCCCCACACCCATCTAGAGCCCCCAAGGACCCTTCTAAAAGCCCCCAGACCCTTCTAGAGACACGCAGGACTCTTCTAAAAGCCCCCAGACCCTTCTAGAGCCTCCCAGGACCTTTCTAAAAGCCCCCAGACAATTCTAGACCTCCCGAGGACCCTTCTAAAATCACCCAGACCATTCTAGAGGCTCCCAGTGCCCCTCTAATGGTCCCCAGACCCTTCTAGAGCCCCAAGGACCCTTCTAAAAGCCCCCAGACCCTTCTATAGCCACCTAGGACCATTCTAAAAGTACCCAGACCCTTCTAGAGCCCCCCAGGACCCGTCTAAAATCCCCCAGACCCTTCTAGAGCCCCCCAGGACCCTTCTAAATGCCCCCAGACCCTTGTAGAGCCCCCCAGGACCCTTCTAAAAGCATCCAGACTATTCTAGAGGACCGCAGGACCCTTCTAAAATCCCCCAGACCCTTCTAGAACACCCCAGGACCCTTCTAAAAGAGCCCAGACGATTCTAGAGCCCCCCAGGACTCTTCTAAATGCCCCCAGACACTTCTAGAGAGCCCAGGGCCCGTCTAAAAGCACCCAGACCCCTCTAGAGAACCCCAGGACCCTTCTAAAACCTCCCAGACCCTTCTAGACCCTCCCCGGATATTTCTAAAAGCCCCCAGACCCTTCTAGAGCCCCCCAGGACCATTCTCAAAGACTCCAGACCCTTCTAGAACCCCCAGGACCCTTCTAAAAGCCCCCAGACCCTTCTAGATCCTCCCCGTATCATTCTAAATGCCTCCAGACCCTTCTAGATGCCCCCAGGACCATTCTAAAACCCTCCAGACATTTGTAGAGCCTCCCAGGACCCTTCTAAACGCCCTCAGACCCTTCTAGAACCTCCTCGGATCCTTCTAAAAGTACCCAGACCCATCTGGATCCTCCCAGGACCATTCTAAAAGACCCCAGACCCTTCTAGAGGCCCCAAGAACCCTTCTAATAGCCCCCCAGACCCTTCTAGAGCCCCTCAGGACCCTTCTGAAAGCCCCCAGACGCTTCTAGAGACCCGAAGGACCCTTCTAAATGCAGCCAGACCCTTCTAGATTCTCCCAGGACCCTTCTAAAAGCCCCCAGACCCTTCTAGAGCTCCCCAGGACCCGTCTAAAATACCCCAGACCCTTCTAGAGGTCCCCAGGGCCCCTCTAGTGGTCCCCAGACCCTTCTAGAGCCCCCAAGGACCATTCTAAAAGCCCCCAGACCCATCAAGAGCTCCCCAGAACCCTTCTAAAATCCCCCAGACCCTTCTAGAGGCCCCTAGGGCCCCTCTAATGGTCCCCAGACCCTTCTAGAGCCCCCAAGGACCCTTCTAAAAGCCCCCAGACCATTCTAGAGCTCCCCAGGACCCTTCTAAAATCCCTCAGACCCTTCTAGAGCCCCCCAGGACCCTTCTAAAATCCCCCAGACCCTTCTAGAGCCCCCCAGGACCCTTCTAAAAGTCCCCAGACCCTTATAGACCCTCCCCGGATCCTTCTAAAAGCACCCAGACCCTTCTAGAGCCTCCCAGGACCCTTATAAAATCCCTCAGACCATTCTAGAGCCCCACAGGACCCTTATAAAAGACCCCAGAGATTCTAGATGCCCCCAGGACCATTCTAAAAGCCCTCACACCATTCTAGAGCCCACCAGGACCCTTCTAAAAGCCGCCAGACCCTTCTAGAGCCCCCCAGGACCCTTCTAAAACCTCCCAGACCCTTCTAGAGACACCCAGGACACTTCTAAATGCCCCCAGACCCTTCTAGAGTTTCCCAGGACCCTTCTAAAAGCCCCCAGACCCTTCTAGAGCTCCCAAGGACCCTTCTAAAATACCCCAGACCCTTCTAGAGGCCTCCAGGTCCCCTCTAGTGGTCCCCAGACCCTTCTAGAGCCCCCAAGGACCATTCTAAAAGCCCCCAGACCCTTCTAGAGGCCCCTAGGGCCACTCTAATGGTCCCCAGACCCTTCTAGAGCTCTAAGGACCCTTCTAAAAGCCCCCAGACCCTTCTAGAGTCCCGCAGGACCCTTCTAAATGCACCCAGACCTTTCTAGAGGCCCCCAGGATCCTTCTAAAATCGCCCAGACCCTTCTAGAGCCCCCCAGGACACTTCTAAATGCCCCCAGACCCTTCTAGAGCCCCCCAGGACCCTTCTAAAAGCCCCCAGACCCTTCTAGACCTCCCAAGGACCCTTCTAAAATACCCCAGACCCTTCTAGAGGCCTCCAGGTCCCCTCTAGTGGTCCCCAGACCCTTCTAGAGCCCCCAAGGACCATTCTAAAAGCCCCCAGACCCTTCTAGAGGCCCCTAGGGCCACTCTAATGGTCCCCAGACCCTTCTAGAGCTCTAAGGACCCTTCTAAAAGCCCCCAGACCCTTCTAGAGACCCGCAGGACCCTTCTAAATGCCCCCAGACCTATCTAGAGGCCCCCAGGATCCTTCTAAAAGCCCCCAGACCCTTCTAGAGCCCCCCAGGACCCTTCTAAAATCCCCCAGACCCTTCTAGAGCCCCCCAGGACCCTTCTAAAAGCCTCCAGACCCTTCTAGACCCTCCCCGGATCCTTCTAAAAGCACCCAGACCCTTCTAGAGCCCCACAGGACCCTTATAAAAGCCCCCAGAGCCTTCTAGAGGCCCCCAGGACCCTTCTAAAAGCCCCCACACCATTCTAGAGCCACACCGGAACCTTCTAAAATCCTACAGACCCTTCTAGAGCCCCCCAGGACCCTTCTAAAAGCCCCCAGACCCTTCTAGAGGCCCCCAGGACTCTTCTAAAAGCCCCCAGACCCTTCTAGAGGCCCCCTGGACCCTTCTAAAAGCCTCCAGACATTTGTAGAGCCCCCCAGGACCCTTCTAAATGCACCCAGACCAATCTAGACCCTCTCCGGATCCTTCTAAAAGCACCCAGACCCATCTGGATCCTCCCAGGACCCTTCTAAAAGACTCCAGACCCTTCTAGATGCGCCCAAGACCCTTCTAAAAGCTTCCAGACCCTTCTAGAGGCCCCCAGGACCCTTCTGAAAACCCCCAGACCCTTCTAGAGCCCACCAGGACCCTTCTAAATGCCCCCAGACCCTTCTACAGCCCCTCAGGACCCTTCTGAAAGCCCCCAGACCCTTCTAGAGCTACCCAGGACCCTTCTAAAATCCCCCAGACGCTTCTAGAGCCCCTTAGGACCCTTCTAAAAGCACCCAGACCCTTCTAGAGCCCCCTAGGCCCCTTCTAAAAGCACCCTGACCCTTCTAGAGCCCCACAGGACCTATCTAAAAGCCCCCAGACTCTTCTAGACCCTCCCTGGATCATTCTAAAAGCACCCAGACCCTTCTAGAGCCTCCCAGGACCCTTCTAAAATCCCTCAGACAATTCTAGAGGCCCCCAGGACCCTTCTAAAAGCCCCCAGAGCCTTCTAGATGCCCCCAGGAACCTTCTAAAAGCCCTCACACCCTTCTAGAGCCCACCAGGACTATCCTAAACCCCCCCCGACCCTTCTAGAGCCCCCCAGGACACTTCTAAAAGCACCCAGACCCTTCTAGAGACCCGCAGGACCCATCTAAAAGCCCCCAGACCCTTCTAGAGCTACCCAGAACCCTTCTAAAATACCCCAGACCCTTCTAGAGCTCTCCAGGACCCTTCTAATATCCCCCAGACCCTTCTAGATGCCCCCAAGGCCCCTCTAATGATACTCAGACCCTTCTAGAGCCACCAAGGACCCTTCTAACAGGACCCAGACCCTTCTAGAGACCCGCAGGACAATTCTAAAAGCCCCCAGACCCTTCTACAGCCTCCCGGGACCCTTCTAAAAGACCCCAGACCCTTCTAGAGCTCCCCAGGACCCTTCTAAAAGCACCCATACCCTTCTAGAGCCCCCCAGGACCCTATAAAAGACCCCACACCCTTCTTGAGGCACCCAGGACCCTTCCAAAATACCCCAGACCCTTCTAGAGCCACCCAAAGACCCTTCTCAAAGAACCCAGACCCTTCGAGAGCCCGCCAGGACACTTCTATAAGCCCCCAGACCCTTCTAGAGGACCCCAAGGCCCCTCTTAAGGACCCCCGTCTCTCCTAGAAGGGTCTCGGGGCTTTTAGAAGGGCCCTGGGGGTTCTAGAATGGTCTGGGGGCTTTTAGAAGGGTCCTGGGGTTCTCTAGAAGGGTCTGGGGGCTTTTGAAAGTATCCTGGTGGCCTCTAGAATGGTGTGGGATATATCAGAGGGGTCCGGGGATGATCTAGAAGGGTCTGGGGGCTTTTAGAAGGGTCCTGGAAGGCTCTAGAAGGGTCTGGGGACTTTTAGAAGGGTCCGGGGGGCCTCTAGAAGGGTCTGGAGGCTTTTAGAAGGGTCCTGCGAGGCTCTAGAAGGGTCCGGGGGCTTTTAGAGGGGTCCTGCGAGGCTCTAGAAGGGTCTGGGGGCTTTTAGAATGATCCGGGGAGGGTCTAGAAGGTTCTGGGGGCCTTTAGAAGGGTCCTGGGGGTCTCTAGAAGGGTCTGAGGGCTTTTAGAATGATCCGGGGAGGGTCTAGAAGAGTCTGGGGGCCTTTAGAATGGTCCTGGGGCTCTCTAGAAGGGTCTGGGTGCTTTTAGAAGGGTCCTGGGAGGCTCTAGAAGGGTTTGGGGGCTTTTAGAATGGTCCTGGGTGGCTCTAGAAGGTTCTGGTTCCTTTTCGAAGGGTCCTGGCTTATCTAGAAGGGTCTGGGGGCATTTAGAAGGGTCCTGGGTGTCTCTAGAAGGGTCTGGGTGCTTTTAGAATGGTCCTGGGGGGCTCTAGAAGGGTCTGGTGGCTTTTAGAAGGGTCCTGGGTGGATCTAGAAGGTTCTGGAGGCTTTCAGAAGGGTCATGGGGGTCTCTAGAATGGTCTGGGGGCTTTTAGAAGGGTCCTGGGGAGCCCTAGGAGGGTCTGGGTTCTTTTAGAAGGGTCCTGGGATGCTCTAGAAGGTTCTTGGTGCTTTCAGAAGGGTCCTGGGGGCCTTTATAAGGGTCTGGGTGCTTTTAGAAGGGTCCTGGGGGGCTCTAGAAGGGTCTTGGGGCTTTTAGAAGGGTCCTGGGGTGCTCTAGAAGGGTCTGGGGACTTTTAGAAGGGTCCTGGGGTGCTCTAGAATGGACGGGGTGCCTTAAGAGGGCCCTGGGGACCTCTAGATTGGTCTGGGGGCTTTTAGAAGGGTCCTGGGTGGCTCTAGAAGGGTCTGTAGGCTTTTAGAAGGGTCCCGGGGTTCTCTAGAAGGGTCTGGGGGCATTTAGATGGGTCATAGGGGGCTCTAGAAGGGTCAGGGGGCTTTTAGAAGGGTCCTGGGGTGCTCTAGAAGGGTCTGGGGGCTTTTAGAATGATCCGGGGACGGTCTAGAAGGGTCTGGGTGCTTTTTGAAGGATCCTAGGGGGCTCTAGAAGGGTCTGAGGGCGTTTAGAAGGATCCGGGGAGTGTCTAGAAGGGTCTGGGGGCTTTTAGAAGGGTCCTGGGGGTCTCTAGAAGGGTCTGGTGGCTTTTAGAAGGGTCCTGGGAGGCTCTAGAAGGGTCTGGGTGCATTTATAAGGGACCGGGGAGCCTCTAGAAGGGTCTGGGTGCTTTTAGAAAGGTCCTAGGGGGCTCTAGAAGGGTCTAGAGGCTTTTAGACGAGTCCTGGGGGCCTCTAGAAGGGTCTGGGGGCTTTTAGAAGGGTCCTGGGTGGATCTATATTGGTCTGGGGGCTTGTAGAAGGGTCCTGGGGGGCTCTAGAAGGGTCTGGGGGCTTGTAGAATGGTCCTGGGGGGGCTATAGAAGGGTCTGGTGGCTTTTAGAAGGATCCTGGGGGCCTCTAGAAGGGTCTGGGGGCTTTTAGAAGGGTCCTTGGGGGCTCTAGAAGGGTCTGGGTGCTTGTAGAAAGGTCCTGGTAGGCTCTAGAAGGGTCTGGGGGCTTTTAGAAGGGTCCTGGGGGGCTCTAGAATGGTCTGGGTGCTTTTAGAAGGGTCCTGGGAGGCTCTAGAAGGGTCTGGGGGCTTTTAGAAGGATCCGGGGAGTGTCTATAAGTGTCTGCGGCCTTTCAGAAGGGTCCTGGGGCGCTCTAGAAGGGTCTGGGGGCTTTTAGAAGGGTCCTGGGGGGTCTAGAAGGGTCTGGGGGCTTTTAGAATGGTCCTGGGAGGCTCTAGAATGGTCTGGGTGCTTTTAGAAGGGTTCTGGGTGCCTCTTGAAAGGTCTGGGGGCATTTAGAAGGGTCCTGGGGGGCTCTAGAAAGGTCTAGGGGCTTTTAGAAGGGTACTGGGGGGCTCTAGAAGTGTCTGGGGACTTTTAGAATGATCCTGGCGGGCTCTAGAAGGGTCTGGGGTCTTTTCGAAGGATCCGGGGAGGGTCTAGAAGGGTCTGGGGGCTTTTAGAAGTGTCCTAGGGGACTCTAGAAGGGTCTGGGGGCTTTTAGATGGGTCCTAGGGGGCTCTAGAAGGGTCTGGGGGCTTTTGGAATGATCCTGGGGGGCTCTAGAAGGGTCTGGGGGCTTTTAGAATGATCCTGGGGGTCTCTAGAAGGGTCTGGGGTCTTTTAGAATGATCCGGGGACGGTCTAGAAAGGTCTGGGTGCTTTTTGAAGGATCCTAGGTGGCTCTAGAAGGGTCTGGGGGCTTTTAGAAGGATCCGGGGAGGGTCTAGAAGGGTCTGGGGGCTTTTAGAAGGGTCCTGGGGGTCTCTAGAAGGGTCTGGTTGCTTTTAGAAGGGTACTGGGAGGCTCTAGAAGGGTCGGGGTGCTTTTATAAGGGTCCGGGGAGCCTTTAGAAGGGTCTGGGTGCTTTTAGAAAGGTCCTGGTGGGCTCTAGAAGGGTCTAGAGGCTTTTAGACGGGTCCTGGCGGCATCTAGAAGGGTCTGGGTGCTTTTAGAAGGGTCCTGGGTGGCTCTAGAAGGGTCTGGGGGCTTGTAGAAGGGTCCTGGGGGGCTCTAGAAGGGTCTGGGGTCTTTTAGAAGGGTCCTGGGGGCATCTAGAAAGCTCTGGGAGCATTTAGAAGAGTTCTGGGGGGGTTCTAAAGGGTCTGGGTGCTTGTAGAAGGGTCCTGGGTGCCGCTAGAAGGGTCTGGGGGCTTTTAGAAGGGTCCTGGGGGGCTCAAGGAAGGTCTGGGGGCTTTTAGAAGGGTCCTGGGGTGCTCTAGAAGGGTCTGGGGGCTTTTAGAAGGGTCCTGGGGGGCTCTAGAAGGGTCTGGGGGCATTTAGAAGGGTCCTGGAGGTCTCTAGAAGGGTCTGGGGGCTTTTAGAAGCGTCCTGGGTGGCTCTAGAAGGGTCTGGGGACTTTTAGAAGGGTCCTGGGGGTCTCTGGAAGGGTCTGGGAGCTTTTAGAAGGGTCCTGGGAGGCTCTAGAAGGGTCTGGCGGCTTTTAGATCTGTCCTGGGATGCTCTAGAAGGGTCTGGGGGCTTTTAGAACTGTCCTGGGATGCTCTAGAAAGTTTTGGGTGCTTTCAGAATGGTCCAGGGGTCCTCTAGAAGGGTCTGGAGGCTTTTAGAAGTGTCCGGGGGTGCTCTAGAAGGGTCTGGGGGCTTTTAGAAGGGTCCTGGGGTGCTCTAGAAGGGTCTGGGGTCTTTAAGAAGGGTCCTGGGGTGTCCTAGAAGGGACGGGGTGCCTTAAGAGGGGCCCTGGGGGACTCTAGAAGGGTCTGGGGGCTTTTAGAAGGGTCCTGGAGTGCTCTAGAAGGGTCTGGAGGCTTTCAGAAGGGTCCTGGGGGGCTCTAGAAGGGTCTGGGGGCTTTTAGAAGGGTCATGGGGGTCTCTAGAAGGGTCTGGGGGCTTTTAGAATGATCCGGGGAGGGTCTAGAATGTTCTGGGGGCTTTTAGAAGGGTCCTGGGGGGCTCTAGAGGGGTCTGGGGGCTTTTAGAAGGGTCCCGGGGTTCTCTAGAAGGTTCTGGGGGCATTTAGAAGTATCCTGGGGTCCTCTAGAAGGGTCTGGGATCTATTAGAGTGGTCCGCGGGGGGCTCTAGAAGGGTCTGGGGGTTTTTAGAAGGCTCCTGGGAGGCTCTAGAATGGTCTGGGGGCTTTTAGAATGTTCCTGGAGTTCTCTAGAAGGGTCTGGGGACTTATAGAAGGGTCCTGGGGGCCTCTAGAATGGTCTGAGAACTATTAGAGTGGTTCGGGGGGGCTCTAGAAGGGTCTGGAGGCTTTTAGAAGGGTCTTGGGGGGCTCTAGAAGGGTCTGGGGGCTTTTAGAATAATCCGGGGAGGGTCTAGAAGGGTCTGGGTTCTTTTAGAATAGTCTTGGGAGGTTTTAGAAGGGTCTGGGGTCTTTTAGAATGATCAGGGGAGGGTCTAGAAGGGTCTGGGCGCTTTTAGACGGGTCCTGGGGGGCTCTACAAGGGTCTGGAGGCTTTTAGAGGGGTTCTGGGGTGCCCTAGAAAGGTCTGGGTTCATTTAGAAGGATCCGGGGAGGGTCTAGAAACGTCGGGGGGCTATTAGAAGGGTCCTGGAAGGCTCTAGAAGAATCTGGGGGCTTTTAGAATGATCCGGGGAGGGTCTAGAAGGGTCTGGGGGCCTTTAGAAGGGTCCTGGGGGGCTCTAGAATGGTCTGGGGGCTTTTAGAATGATCCTGGGGGGCTCTAGAAGGGTCTGGGGGCTTTTAGAATGATCCTGGGGGGCTCTAGAAGGGTCTGGGGTCTTTTCGAAGGATCCGGGGAGGGTCTAGAAGGGTCTGGGTGCTTTTAGAAGGTCCTGGGTGGCTCTAGAAGGGTCTGGGGGCTTTTAGAAGGGTCCGGTTGGGCTCTAGAAGGGTCTGGGGGCTTTTAGAAGTGCCCTGGGGTGCTCTAGAAGTGTCTGGAGAATTTTAGAATGGTCCTCGGATGCTCTAGAAGGGTCTGGGTGCTTTTAGAAGGGTCCTGGAGGGCTCTAGAAGGTTCTGGGGGCTTTCAGAAGGGTACTGGGAGTCTCTAGAAGGGTCTGGGGGCTTTTAGAAGGGTCCTGGGGGGCTCTAGAAGGGTCTGGGTGCCTTTAGAAGGGTCCTGGGTGACTCTAGAATGTTCTGCTGGCTTTCAGAAGGGTCCTGGGGTCCTCTAGAAGGGTCTGGGGGCTTTTAGAAAATTCCTGGGGTGCTCTAGAAGGGACGGGGTTCATTAAGAGGGGCCATGGGTGCCTCTTGAAGGGTCTGGGGGCATTTAGAAGGGTCCTGGGAGGCTCTAGAAGGGTCTGGGGGCTTTTAGAAGGGTACTGGGGGGCTCTAGAAGGGTCTGGGTGCTTTTAGAATGATCCTGGGGGGCTCTAGAAGGGTCTGGGGGCTTTTAAAAGGATCCGGGGAGGGTCTAGAAGGGTCTGTGGGCTTTTAGAAGTGTCCTAGGGGCCTCTAGAAGGGTCTGGGGGCTTTTAGATGGGTCCTAGGGGGCTCTAGAAGGGTCTGGGGGCTTTTGGAATGATCCTGGGGGGCTCTAGAAGGGTCTGGGGGCTTTTAGAAGGGTCCTGGGGTTCTCTAGAACGGTCTGGTTGCTTATAGAATGGTACTGGGAGGCTCTAGAAGGGTCGGGGTGATTTTATAAGGGTCCGGGGAGCCTCTAGAAGGGTCTGGGTGCTTTTAGAAAGGTCCTGGGGGGCTCTAGAAGGGTCTAGACCCTTTTAGACGGGTCCTGGGGTCCTCTAGAAGGGTCTGGGTGCTTTTAGAAGGGTCCTGGTTGGATCTAGAAGGGTCTGGGGGCTTGTAGAAGGGTCCGGGGGTCTCTAGAAGGGTCTGGGGGCTTTTAGAAGGGTCCTGGGGGCATCTAGAAGGGTCTGGGAGCTTTTAGAAGGGTCCTGGGTGGCTCTAGAATGGTCTGGGGGCTTGTAGAAGGGTCCTGGGTGCCGCTAGAAGGGTCTGGGGGCTTTTAGAAGGGTCCTGGGGGGCTCTAGAAGGGTCTGGGGGCTTTTAGAAGGGTCCTGGGTCCTCTAGAAAGGTCTGGGGGCTTTTAGAATGGTCCTGGGAGGATCTAGAAGGGTCTGGGGGCTTTTAGAAAGGTCCTGGGAGGGTCTAGAAAGGTCTGGGGGCTTTTAGAAGGGTCCTGGGGGGCTCTAGAAGGGTATGGGAGCTTTTAGTAGGGTCCTGGGAGGCTCTAGAAGGGTCTGGGTGCTTTTAGAAGGGTCCTGGGGGGCTCTAGAAGGGTCTAGAGGCTTTTAGAAGGGTCCTGGGTGCCTCTAGAAGGGTCTGGGGGCGTTCAGAATGGTCCTGGGAGGCTCTGGAAGGGTCTGGGTGATTTTATAAGGGTCCTGGGGGCCTCTAGAAGTGTCTGGTGGCTTTTAGAAGGGTCCGGTGGGGCTCTAGAAGGGTCTGGGGACTTTTAGAAGGGTCCTGGTGGCCTCTAGACAAGTCTGGGGGCTATTAGAAGGGTCCTGGGGGGCTGTAGAAGGGTCTGGGGGCTTGTAGAAGGGTCCTGGGGGGGGCTAGAATGGTCTGGGGACTTTTAGAAGGGTCCTGGGTGGCTCTAGGAGGTTCTGGGGGCTTTCAGAATGGTCCTGGGGGGCTCAAGAATGGTCTGGGTGCTTTTAGAAGGGTCCTGTGGGGCTCTAGAAGGTTCTGGGGGCTTTTAGAAGGGTCCTGGGGGCCTCTAGAAGGGTCTAGGGGCTTTTAGAAGGGTCCGGGGAGGCTCTAGAAGGGTCTGGGGGCTTTTAGAAGGGTCCTGGGGTGCTCTAGAAGGGTCTGGGGGCTTTTAGAAGGGTCCTGGGATGCTCTAGAAGGGACGGGGCTGCTTAAGAGGGGCCCTGGGGCCTCTAGAAGGGTCTGGGGGCTTTTAGAAGGGTCCTGGGGGGCTCTAGAAGGGTCTGGAAGTTTTGAGAAGGGTCCTGGGGGGCTCTAGAAGGGTCTGGGGGCTTTTAGAAGTGTCCTGGGGTGCTCTAGAATGGTCTGGGGGCTTTTAGAAGGGTCCTGGGGGGCTCTAGAAGGGACGGGGTGGCTTAAGAGGGGCCCTGGGTCCTCTAGAAGGGTCTGGGGGCTTTTAGAAGGGTCCTGGGATCCTCTAGAAGGGTCTCGGGTCTTTTAGAAGGATCCGGGGAGGGTCTAGAAGGGTCTGGGGGCTTTTAGAAGGGTCTTGGGAGGCTCTAGAAGGGTCTGGGGCCTTTTCAAAGGAACCTGAACGTCTCCAGAAGGTTCTGGGGGCTTTTGGAAGGGTCCTTGGGGGCTCTAGAATGGTCTGGGTCCTTTGTACTTAGCTGGCAGGGGAGACACCCTGATCAAGCAGGTGCTTTTCCCAGGCCAGGCTCATCCTTTGCACTCCGGGTGTGCTGAGCCCTGCGAATTCCCCAAATGTGCAAAATTAAAATTTTTGCTCTAGAAGCACCCAGACCCTTCTAGAGCCCCCCAGGAACCTTCTAAAAGCACCCAGACACTTTTAGAGCCCCCAGTGTGCTTCTCAAAGCCCCCGGACATTCTAGAGCTCCCCAAAACCTTATAAAGGCCCCCAAAATCTTATAAAGCCCCCCAGGCCCTACTAAACCCCCTTAGGACCCTTCTACAATACCCTAGACCCTTCTAGAGCCACCGAGGACCCTTCTAAAAGACCCCAAACCCTTCCAGAGCCCCTTAGGAACCTTTTTAGAGACCCTAGACCCTCCTAGATCCTTCAAGGACTCTTCTAAAAGCCCCGAGATACTTCTAAAAATTAGAGGCAGGGTTAGGGTTAGGGTTAGGGTTAGGGTTAGAGTTAGGGTTAGGGTTAGGGTTAGGGTTAGGGTTAGGGTTAGGGTTAGGGTTAGGGTTAGGGTTAGGGTTAGAGTTAGGGTTAGGGTTAGGGTTAGGGTTAGGGTTAGGGTTAGGGTTAGAGTTAGGGTTAGGGTTAGGGTTAGGGTTAGGGTTAGGGTTAGGGTTAGGGTTAGGGTTAGGGTTAGGGTTAGGGTTAGGGTTAGGGTTAGGGTTAGGGTTAGGGTTAGAGTTAGGGTTAGGGTTATGGTTAGAGTTAGGGTTAGGGTTAGGGTTAGAGTTAGGGTTAGGGTTAGGGTTAGTGTTAGGGTTATAGTTAGAGTTAGGGTTAGGGTTAGGGTTAGGGTTAGGGTTAGGGTTAGGGTTAGGGTTAGGGTTAGGGTTAGGGTTAGGGTTAGGGTTTGGGTTTGTGTTAGAGTTAGGGTTAGAGTAAGAGTTAGGGTTAGGGATAGGGTTAGGAACCTTTTTTAGCCCTACAGGACCCATCTAAAAGCACTCAGACCATTCAACATCCCCTCAGGACCCTCTTAACTGTCCCCAGATCCTTCTAGAGCCCACCAGGACACTTCTAAAAGACCCAGACCCTTCTAGAGCCCCCCAAGACCATTCTAAAAGCCCCCAGACCCTTCTAGAGCCCCCCCAGGACCCTTCTAATAGCCCCCAGAGCCTTCTAGATGCCCCCAGGACGCTTCTAAAAGCCCTAACACACTTCTAGAGCCCCCCAGGACCCTTCTAAAAGCTTCCAGACACTTCTAGAGCTCCCCAGGACCCTTCTAAAATCCCCCAGACCCTTCTAGAGGCCCCCAGGGCCCCTCTAATGGTCCCCAGACCCTTCTAGAGCCCCCCAGGACCCATCTAAAAGCACCCATACCCTTCTACATCCCCACAGAACCCTTCTAAAATCCCCCAGACCCTTCTAGAGCCACCCAGGTCCCTTCTAAAAGCACCCAGACCCTTCTAGATGCACCCAGGACCCTTCTGAAAGCACCAGACCATTCTAGACCATCCCCGGATCATTCTAAAAGCACCCAGACCCATCTAGAGCCCACCAGGACTCTTCTAAAACCCTCCAGACCCTTCTAGAGGAACCCAGGACCCTTCTGAATGCCCCCAGACCCTTCTAGACCCCCCAGGACCCTCCTAAAAGCCTCCAGACCCTTCTAGAGCTCCCCAGGACCCTTCTAAATGCACCCAGACATTTCTAGCGCCCCCCAGGACCCTTCTAAAAGCCCCCAGACCCATCTAGAGCTCCCCAGGACCCTTCTAAAAGCCCCCAGACCCTTCTAGAGCCCCCCAGGACCCTTCTAAAAGCACCCAGACCCTTCGAGATCCCCACAGGACCCTTCTAAAAGCCACCAGACCCTTCTAGACCCTCCCCGAATCCTTCTAAAAGCACTCAGACCCTTCTAGAGACACGCAGGACCCTTCTAAAAGCCCCCAGACCCTTCTAGAGTCTCCTAGGACCATTCTAAAAGCCCCCAGACAATTCTAGAGCTCCCCAGGACCCTTCTAAAATCCCCCAGACCCTTCTAGAGGACCCCAGTGCCCCTCTAATGTTCCCCAGACGCTTCTAGAGCCCCCAAGGACCCTTCTACAAGACCTCCGAACCCTTCTAGAGCCTCTACGGACCCTTCTAAAAGCCCCCGTACCCTTCTAGAGCCCCCCAGGACCCATCTAAAAGCCCCCAGACCCTTCTACAGCCACACAGGACCCTTCTGAAAGCACCCAGACCCTTCTAGAGCCCCCCAGGACCCTTCTAAAAGAACCCAGACCCTTCTACACCCTCCCCGGATCATTCTAAAATCACCCAGACCCTTCTATAGCCTCCCAGGACCCTTCTAAAATCCTTCAGACCCTTCTAGAAGCCCCCAGGACCCTTCTGAAAGCCCCCAGAGCCTTGTAGATGCCCCCAGGACCCTTCTAAAAGCCGCCAGACCATTCTAGAGCCACCCAGAACCCTTCTAAAAGCCCCCAGACCCTTCTAGAGGTCCCCAAGATCCTTCTAAAAGCCCCCAGACCCTTCTAGATCCCCCCGGGACCATTCTAAATGCCCCCAGACCATTCTAGAGCCACCCAGGACATTTCTAAAAGCACCCAGACCCTTCTAGAGCCCACCAGGACCCTTCTAAAAGCAACCAGACCATTCTAGAGCCACCCAGAGCCCTTCTAAAATCACCCAGACACTTCTAGAGCCTCCCAGGACCCTTCTAAAAATCCTCAGACCCATCTAGAGACCCCCAGGACCCTTCTAAAAGTCCCCAGAGCCATCTAGATGCCCCCAGGACCCTTCTAAAAGCACTCACACTCTTCTAAAGCCACCCAGGACTCTTCTAAAAGCCCCCAGAGCATTCTACAGCCCCGCAGGACCATTCTAAAAGCCCCCAGACCCTTCTAAAGACCCCCAGGACCCTTCTAAAAGCACCCAGACCCTTCTAGAGCCTCCCAGGACCCTTCTAAAAGAACCCAGACGCTTCTAGATCACCACAGGACCCTTCTAAAAGCCCCCAGACACTTCTAGACCCTCCCCGAATCCTTCTAAAACACCGAGACCCCTCTAGAGCCTCCCAGGACCCTTCTAATATCCCGCAGACATTTCTAGAGGCCCCCAGGACCCTTCTAAGAGCACCCAGACCATTCTAGATCCCCCCAGGACCCTTCTAAAAGACCCCAGACCCTTCTAGATTCTCCCAGGACCCTTCTAAAAGCCCCCAGACACTTCTAGAGATCCCCAGGACCCTTCTAAAATCCCCCAGACCCTTCTAGAGCCTCCACGGACCCTTCTGAAAGCCCCCGGACCCTTCCAGAACCCCCCCAGGACCCATCTAAAGCCCCCAGACCCTTCTACTGCCCCACAGGACCATTCTAAAAGCCCCCAGACCCTTCTAGAGCCACCCAGGACCCTTCTAAAAGCACCTAGACCCTTCTAGAGGCCCCCAGGACCCTTCTAAAAGCCCCCAGAGCTTTCTAGAGGCCCCCTGGACCCTTCAAAAAGCCCCCAGACCCTTCTAGAGCCTACCAGGACCATTCTAAAAGCACCCAGACACTTCTAGAGCCTCCCAGGACCCTTCTAAAAGCACCCAGACCCTTCTAGAGCCCCCCAGGACCATTCTAAAAGCCCCCAGACCCTTCTAGAGACCCTACAGGACCCTTCTAAAAGCCCTCAGACCCTTCTAGCGTCTCCCAGGACCCTTCTAAAAGCTCCCAGACCCTTCTAGAGCACCCCAGGACCCTTCTAAAAACACCCAGACCCTTCTAGACCCCCCTAGGACCCTTTCAAAGACCCCAGAGCCTTCTAGATTCCTTCAGGGCCCTTCTAAAAGCACCCAGACCCTTCTAGATTCCCCCAGGACCCTTGTAAAAGCCCCCAGACCCTTCTAGAGCTCCTCAGGACCCTTCTAAAATACCCTAGACCCTTCTAGAGGACCCCAGGGCTCCTCTAATGGTCCCCAGACCCTTCTAGAGCCACCAATAACCCTTCTAAATGCCCACAGAGCCTTCTAGACCCTCCCCGGATCCTTCTAATAGCCCCCAGACCCTTCTAGAGCCCCCCAGGACCCTTCTAAAAGCACCCAGACCCTTCTAGAGCCTCCACGGATCATTCTAAAAGCCCCCGGACCCTTCTAGAGCCCCCCAGGACCAATCTAAAAGCCCCGAGACCCTTCTACAGCCCCACAGGACCCTTCTAAAAGCCCCCAGACCCTTCTAGAGCCACCCAGGACCTTTCTGAAAGCACCCAGACCCTTCTAGAGCTCCCAAGGACCCTTCTAAAAGCCGCCAGACACTTCTAGAGCCTCGCCGGATCCTTCTAAAATCCTCCAGACATTTGTAGAGCCCCCCAGGACCCTTCTAAAAGCACCCAGACCCTTCTAGACCATCACCGGATCCTTCTAAAACCACCCAGACCCATCTGGATCCTCCCAGGACCTTTCTAAAAGCCCCCAGACCATTCTAGATGACCCAAGATCCTTCTAAAAGCCCCCAGACCCTTCTAGAGCCCCCCAGGACCCTTCTAAATGACCCCAGACCCATCTAGAGCCCCCCAGGACTCTTCTAATAGACTCCAGACCCTTCCAGAGGCTCCCAGGACCGTTCTGAATGCCCCCAGACCCTTCTAGAGCCCCCCAGAACTCTTCTAAAAGCCTAAAGACCCTTCTAGATGCCCCCAGGACCCTTCTAAAAGACCCCAGACCCTTCTAGAGACACCCAGGACCCTTTTAAAATCCCTCACACCCTTCTAGAGCCAACCAGGACCATTCTAAAAGAACCCAGACCCTTCTAGAGACCCGAAGGACCCTTCTAAAAGCACCCAGACCCTTCTAGAGCTCCCCAGGACCTATCTAAACTCCCCCAGACCCTTCTAGAGCCCCCCAGGACCATTCTAAATGTCCCCAGACCCATCTAGACCCCCCCAGGACTCCTCTAAAAGCATCCAGACCCTTCTAGAGGCCCCCAGGACCCTTCTGAAAGCCCCCAGACCCTTCTAGAGCTCCCCAGGACCCTTCTAAATGCACCCAGACACTTTTAGCGCCACCCAGGACCCTTCTAAAAGACCCCAGACCATTCTAGAGCCCCCCAGGACCCTTCTAAAAGCACCCAGACCCTTCTAGAGCCCTCCAGGACCCTTCTAAAAGCACCCAGACCCTTCTAGAGCCCCACAGGACCCTTCTAAATGCCCCCAGACTCTTCTAGACCCTCCCCGAATCCTTCTAAAAGCACCCAGACCATTCCAGATCCTCCCAGGACCCTTCTAAAATCCCTCAGACACTTCTAGAGTCCCACAGGACACTTCTAAAAGCACCCAGAGCCTTCTAGATGCCCCCAGGACCATTCTAAAAGCCCTCACACCCTTCTAGAGCACCCCAGGACCCTTCTAAAAGCCCCCAGACCATTCTAGAGCCCCCCAGGACCCTTCTAAAAGCCCCCAGACCCTTCTAGAGACCCGCAGGACCCTTCTAAATGCCCCCAGACCCTTCTAGAGTCTCCCAGGACCCTTCTAAAAGCACCCAGACCCTTCTAGAGCTCCCCAGGACCCTTCTAAAATACCCCAGACCCCTCTAGAGGTCCCCAGGGCTCCTCTAGTGGTCCCCACACCCTTCTAGAGCCCCCAAGAACCCTTCTAAAAGCCCCCAGACCCTTCTAGAGACACGCAGGACTCTTCTAAAAGCACCCAGACCCTTCTAGAGACACGCAGGACCCTTGTAAAAGCCCCCAGACCCTTCTAGAGCCTCCCAGGACCTTTCTAAAAGCCGCCAGACAATTCTAGACCTCCCGAGGACCCTTCTCAAAGACCCCAGACCCTTCTAGAGCTCCCCAGGACCCTTCTAAAAGCACCCAGACCCTTCTAGAGACACGCAGGACCCTTCTAAAAGCCCCCAGACCCTTCTAGATTCCCCCAGGACCCTTGTAAAAGCCCCCAGACCCTTCTAGAGCTCCTCAGGACCCTTCTAAAATCCCCCAGACCCTTCTAGAGGACCCCAGGGCTCCTCTAATGGTCCCCAGACCCTTCTAGAGCCACCAAGGACCCTTCTAAATGCACCCAGAGCCTTCTAGACCCTCCCCGGATCCTTCTAATAGCCCCCAGACCCTTCTAGAGCCCCCCAGGACCCTTCTAAAAGTACCCAGACCCTTCTACAGCCCCACAGGACCCTTCTAAAAGCCCCCAGACCCTTCTAGAGCCACCCAGGACCTTTCTGAAAGCACCCAGACCCTTCTAGAGCCCCCCAGAACCATTCTCAAAGACTCCAGACCCTTCTAGAGCCCCCAGGACCCTTCTAAAAGCCCCCAGACCCTTCTAGATCCTCCCCGTATCATTCTAAATGCCCCCAGACCCTTCTAGAGGACCCCAGGACCATTCTAAAAGCCGCCAGACCCTACTAGAGCCTCCCCGGATCATTCTAAAAGCCCATAGACGCTTCTAGATGCACCCAGGACCATTCTAAAACCCTCCAGACATTTGTAGAGCCTCCCAGGACCCTTCTAAACGCCCCCAGACCCTTCTAGAACCTCCCCGGATCTTTCTAAAAGTACCCAGACCCATCTGGATCCTCCCAGGACCCTTCTAAAAGACCCCAGACCCTTCTAGAGCCCCCAAGAACAATTCTAATAGCCCCCCAGACCCTTCTAGAGCCCCTCAGGACCCTTCTGAAAGCCGCCAGACGCTTCTAGAGACCCGCAGGACCCTTCTAAATGCACCCAGACCCTTCTAGATTCTCCCAGGACCCTTCTAAAAGCCCCCAGACCCTTCTAGAGTTCCCCAGGACCCGTCTAAAATACCCCAGACCCTTCTAGAGGTCCCCAGGGCCCCTCTAGTGGTCCCCAGACCCTTCTAGAGCCCCCAAGGACCATTCTAAAAGCCCCCAGACCCATCAAGAGCTCCCCAGAACCCTTCTAAAATCCCCCAGACCCTTCTAGAGGCCCCTAGGGCCCCTCTAATGGTCCCCAGACCCTTCTAGAGCCCCCAAGGACCCTTCTAAAAGCCCCCAGACCATTCTAGAGCTCCCCAGGACCCTTCTAAAATCCCTCAGACCCTTCTAGAGCCCCCCAGGACCCTTCTAAAATCCCCCAGACCCTTCTAGAGCCCCCCAGGACCCTTCTAAAAGTCCCCAGACCCTTATAGACCCTCCCCGGATCCTTCTAAAAGCACCCAGACCCTTCTAGAGCCTCCCAGGACCCTTATAAAATCACTCAGACCATTCTAGAGCCCCACAGGACCCTTATAAAAGCCCCCAGAGACTTCTAGATGCCCCCAGGACCATTCTAAAAGCCCTCACACCCTTCTAGAGCCCCCCAGGACCCTTCTAAAAGCTCCCAGACCCTTCTAGAGACCCGCAGGACCCATCTAAATGCCCCCAGACCTTTCTAGAGTTTCCCAGGACCCTTCTAAAAGCCCCCAGACCCTTCTAGAGCTCCCCAGGACCCTTCTAAAATACCCCAGACCCTTCTAGAGGCCTCCAGGTCCCCTCTAGTGGTCCCCAGACCCTTCTAGAGCCCCCAAGGACCATTCTAAAAGCCCCCAGACCTTCTAGAGGCCCCTAGGGCCCCTCTAATGGTCCCCAGACCCTTCTAGAGCCCCAAGGACCCTTCTAAAAGCCCCCAGACCCTTCTAGAGACCCGCAGGACCCTTCTAAATGCCCCCAGACCTATCTAGAGGCCCCCAGGATCCTTCTAAAAGCCCCCAGACCCTTCTACAGACCAGCAGGACCCTTCTAAATGCACCCAGACCTTTCTAGCGGCCCCCAGGATCCTTCTAAAATCCCCCAGACCCTTCTAGAGCCCCCCAGGACACATCTAAATGCCCCCAGACCCTTCTAGAGCCCTCCAGGACCCTTCTAAAATCCCCCAGACCCTTCTAGAGCCCCCCAGGACCCTTCTAAAATTCCCCAGACCCTAATAGACCCTCTCCGGATCCTTCTAAAAGCACCCAGACCCTTCTAGAGCCTCCCAGGACCCTTATAAAATCCCTCAGACCATTCTAGAGCCCCACAGGACCCTTATAAAAGCCCCCAGAGACTTCTAGATGCCCCCAGGACCATTCTAAAAGCCCTCACACCCTTCTAGAGCCCACCAGGATCCTTCTAAAAGCCGCCAGACCCTTCTAGAGCCCCCCAGGACCCTTCTAAAAGCTCCCAGACCCTTCTAGAGACCCGCAGGACCCATCTAAATGCCCCCAGACCCTTCTAGAGTTTCCCAGGACCCTTCTAAAAGCCCCCAGACCCTTCTAGAGCTCCCCAGGACCCTTCTAAAATACCCCAGACCCTTCTAGAGGCCTCCAGGTCCCATCTAGTGGTCCCCAGACCCTTCTAGAGCCCCCAAGGACCATTCTAAAAGCCCCCAGACCCTTCTAGAGGCCCCTAGGGCCCCTCTAATGGTACCCAGACCCTTCTAGAGCCCCAAGGACCCTTCTAAAAGTCGCCAGACCCTTCTAGAGACACGCAGGACCCTTCTAAATGCACCCAGACCTTTCTAGAGACCCCCAGGATCCTTCTAAAATCCCCCAGACCCTTCTAGAGCCCCCCAGGACACTTCTAAATGCCCCCAGACCCTTCTAGAGCCCCCCAGGACCCTTCTAAAAGCCCCCAGACCCTTCTAGAGCTCCCCAGGACCCGTCTAAAATACCCCAGACCCTTCTAGAGGTCCCCAGGGCCCCTCTAGTGGTCCCCAGACCCTTCTAGAGCCCCCAAGGACCATTCTAAAAGCCCCCAGACCCATCAAGAGCTCCCCAGAACCCTTCTAAAATCCCCCAGACCCTTCTAGAGCCCCCTAGGGCCCCTCTAATGGTCCCCAGACCCTTCTAGAGCCCCCAAGGACCCTTCTAAAAGCCCCCAGACCATTCTAGAGCTCCCCAGGACCCTTCTAAAATCCCTCAGACCCTTCTAGAGCCCCCCAGGACCCTTCTAAAATCCCCCAGACCCTTCTAGAGCCCCCCAGGACCCTTCTAAAAGTCCCCAGACCCTTATAGACCCTCCCCGGATCCTTCTAAAAGCACCCAGACCCTTCTAGAGCCTCCCAGGACCCTTATAAAATCCCTCAGACCATTCCAGAGCCCCACAGGACCCTTATAAAAGCCCCCAGAGACTTCTAGATGCCCCCAGGACCATTCTAAAAGCCCTCACACCCTTCTAGAGCCCACCAGGACCCTTCTAAAAGCTCCCAGACCCTTCTAGAGACCCGCAGGACCCATCTAAATGCCCCCAGACCCTTCTAGAGTTTCCCAGGACCCTTCTAAAAGCCCGCAGACCCTTCTAGAGCTCCCCAGGACCCTTCTAAAATACCCCAGACCCTTCTAGAGGCCTCCAGGTCCCCTCTAGTGGTCCCCAGACCCTTCTAGAGCCCCCAAGGACCATTCTAAAAGCCCCCAGACCCTTCTAGAGGCCCCTAGGGCCCCTCTAATGGTCCCCAGACCCTTCTAGAGCCCCAAGGACCGTTCTAAAAGCCCCCAGACCCTTCTAGAGACCCGCAGGACCCTTCTAAATGCCCCCAGACCTTTCTAGAGGACCCCAGGATCCTTCTAAAATCCCCCAGACCCTTCTAGAGCCCCCCAGGACACTTCTAAATGCCCCCAGACCCTTCTAGAGCCCCCCAGGACCCTTCTAAAAGCCCCCAGACCCTTCTAGAGCTCCCCAGGACCCGTCTAAAATACCCAAGACCCTTCTAGAGGTCCCCAGGCACCCTCTAGTGGTCCCCAGACCCTTCTAGAGCCCCCAAGGACCCTTCTAAAATACCCCAGACCCTTCTAGAGCCCCCCAGGACCCTTCTAAAATTCCCCAGACCCTTATAGACCCTCCCCGGATCCTTCTAAAAGCACCCAGACCCTTCTAGAGCCTCCCAGGACCCTTATAAAATCCCTCAGACCATTCTAGAGCCCCACAGGACCCTTATAAAAGCCCCCAGAGCAGAGACTTCTAGATGCCCCCAGGACCATTCTAAAAGCCCTCACACCCTTCTAGAGCCCACCAGGACCCTTCTAAAAGCCGCCAGACCCTTCTAGAGCCCTCCAGGACCCTTCTAAATGCTCCCAGACCCTTCTAGAGCCCCCCAGGACCCTTCTAAAATCACCCAGACCCTTCTAGAGGCCCTTAGGGCCCCTCTAATGGTCCCCAGACCCTTCTAGAGCCCCCAAGGACCCTTCTAAAAGCCCCCAGACCATTCTAGAGCTCCCCAGGACCCTTCTAAAATCCCTCAGACCCTTCTAGAGCCCCTCAGGACCCTTCTAAAATCCCCCAGACCCTTCTAGAGCCCCCCAGGACCCTTCTAAAAGTCCCCAGACCCTTATAGACCCTCTCCGGATCCTTCTAAAAGCACCCAGACCCTTCTAGAGCCTCCCAGGACCCTTATAAAATCACTCAGACCATTCTAGAGCCCCACAGGACCCTTATAAAAGCCCCCAGAGACTTCTAGATGCCCCCAGGACCATTCTAAAAGCCCTCACACCCTTCTAGAGCCCACCAGGACCCTTCTAAAAGCCCCCAGACCCTTCTAGAGCCCACCAGAACCCTTCTAAAAGCTCCCAGACCTTTCTAGAGACCCGCAGGACCCATCTAAATGCCCCCAGACCCTTCTAGAGTTTCCCAGGACCCTTCTAAAAGCCCCCAGACCCTTCTAGAGCTCCCCAGGACCCTTCTAAAATACCCCAGACCCTTCTAGAGGCCTCCAGGTCCCCTCTAGTGGTCCCCAGACCCTTCTAGAGCCCCCAAGGACCATTCTAAAAGCCCCCAGACCCTTCTAGAGGCCCCTAGGGCCCCTCTAATGGTCCCCAGACCCTTGTAGAGCCCAAGGACCGTTCTAAAAGCCCCAGACCCTTCTAGAGACCCGCAGGACCCTTCTAAATGCCCCCAGACCTTTCTAGAGGCCCCCAGGATCCTTCTAAAATCCCCCAGACCCTTCTAGACCCCCCCAGGACACTTCTAAATGCACCCAGACCCTTCTAGAGCCCCCCAGGACCCTTCTAAAAGCCCCCAGACCCTTCTAGAGCTCCCCAGGACCCGTCTAAAATACCCAAGACCCTTCTAGAGGTCCCCAGGGCCCCTCTAGTGGTCCCCAGACCCTTCTAGAGCCCCCAAGGACCATTCTAAAATCCCCCAGACCCTTCTAGAGGCCCCTAGGGCCCCTCTAATGGTCCACAGACCCTTCTAGAGCCCCCAAGGACCCTTCTAAAATCCCCCAGACCCTTCTAGAGACCCGCAGGACCCTTCTAAAAGACCCCAGACCCTTGTAGACGATCCCTGGATCCTTCTAATAGCCCCCAGACCCTTCTAGAGCCCCCCAGGACCCTTCTAAAAGTCCCCAGACCCTTCTAGACCCTCCCTGGATCCTTTCTAAAAGCACCCAGACCCTTCTAAAGCCTCCCAGGACCCTTATAAAATCCCTCAGACCATTCTAGAGCCCCCCAGGACCCTTCAAAAAAGCTCCCAGACCCTTCTAGAGACCCGCAGGACCCATCTAAATGCCCCCAGACCCTTCTAGAGTTTCCCAGGACCCTTCTAAAAGCCCCCAGACCCTTCTAGAGCCCCCCAGGACACTTCTAAATGCCCCCAGACCCTTCTAGAGCCCCCCAGGACCCTTCTAAAATCACCTAGACCCTTCTAGAGGCCCCTAGGGCCCCTCTAATGGTCCCCAGACCCTTCTAGAGCCCCCAAGGACCATTCTAAAAGCCCCCAGACCATTCTAGAGCTCCCCAGGACCCTTCTAAAATCCCTCAGACCCTTCTAGAGCCCCTCAGGACCCTTCTAAAATCCCCCAGACCCTTCTAGAGCCCCCCAGGACCCTTCTAAAAGTCCCCAGACCCTTATAGACCCTCTCCGGATCCTTCTAAAAGCACCCAGACCCTTCTAGATCCTCCCAGGACCCTTATAAAATCACTCAGACCATTCTAGAGCCCCCCAGGACCCTTCTAAAAGTCCCCAGACCCTTCTAGACCCTCCCTGGATCCTTCTAAAAGCACCCAGACCCTTCTAAAGCCTCCCAGGACCCTTATAAAATCCCTCAGACCATTCTAGAGCCCCCCAGGACCCTTCAAAAAAGCTCCCAGACCCTTCTAGAGACCCGCAGGACCCATCTAAATGCCCCCAGACCCTTCTAGAGTTTCCCAGGACCCTTCTAAAAGCCCCCAGACCCTTCTAGAGCTCCCCAGGACCCTTCTAAAATACCCCAGACTCTTCTAGAGGCCTCCAGGTCCCCTCTAGTGGTCCCCAGACCCTTCTAGAGCCCCCAAGGACCATTCTAAAAGCCCCCAGAACCTTCTAGAGGCCCCTAGGGCCCCTCTAATGGACCCCAGACCCTTCTAGAGCCCCAAGGACCCTTCTAAAAGCCCCCAGACCCTTCTAGAGACCCGCAGGACCCTTCTAAATGCCCCCAGACCTATCTAGAGGCCCCCAGGATCCTTCTAAAATCCCCCAGACCCTTCTAGAGCCCCCCAGGACACTTCTAAATGCCCCCAGACCCTTCTAGAGCCCCCCAGGACCATTCTAAAAGCCCTCAGACCCTTCTAGAGCCTCCCAGGACCCTTCTGAAAGCACCAAGACCCTTCTAGATGCGCCCAGGACCATTCTAAAAGACCCCAGACCATTCTAGAGCCCCCCAGGACTCTTCTAAAAGCCCCCAGACCCTTCTAGAGAAGTCCAGGGCCCTTCTAAAAGCACCCAGACCCTTCTAGAGCTCCCCAGGACCCTTCTAAAATCCCTCAGACCCTTCTAGAGCCCCCCAGGATCCTTCTAAAATCCCCCAGACCCTTCTAGAACCCCCCAGGACCATTCTAAAACCACCCAGACCGTTCTAGACCCTCCCCGGATCCTTCTAAAAGCACCCAGACCCTTCTAGAACCTCCCAGGACCCTTCTAAAATCCATCAGACCATTCTAGAGCCTCCCAGGACCCTTCTAAAAGCCCCCAGATCCTTCTAGAGACCCGCAGGACCCTTCTAAAAGCCTCCAGACCCTTCTAGAGCAACCCAGGACCCTTCTAAAAGCCCCCAGACCCTTCTAGAAATTCCACGTATCCTTCTAAAAGCCCCCAGACCCATCTAGATCCCCCCAGGACCCTTCTAAATGCACCCAGACCCATCTAGAGCCCCCCAGGACCCTTCTAAAAGCCTCTAGTCCCTTCTAGAGGCCACCAGAACCGTTCTGAATGCCCCCAGACCCTTCTAGAGCGCTCCAGGACCCTTCTAAAAGCCTCCAGACCCTTCTACATGCCCCCAAGACCCTTCTGAAAGCCCCCAGACCCTTCTAGAGCTCCCCAAGACCCTTCCAAATACACCTAGACACTTCTAGCGACCCCCAGGATCATTCTGAAAGCCCCAGACCCTTCTAGAGCTCCCCAGGACTCTTCTAAAAGGCCCCAGAGCCTTCTAGAGCCCCCCAGGAATCGTCTAAAAGACCCCAGACCCTTCTAGAGCACTCCAGGACCCCTTCTAAAAGCCCCAGACCCTTCTAGACCCTAACCGGATCCTTCTAAAAGCACCCAGACCCTACTAGAGCCTCCCCTGACCCTTCTACAACTCCTCAGACACTTCTAGAGGCCCCCAGGAAACTTCTAAAAGCACCCAGAGATTTCTAGATGCACCCAGGACCATTCTAAAAGCTCTCACACCCTTCTAGAGACACGCAGGACCTTCTAAATGCCCCCAGACCCTTCTAGAGTCTCCCAGGACCCTTCTAAAAGCCCCCAGACCTTTCTAGAGACATGCGGGACCCTTCTAAATGCAACCAGACCCTTCTACAGCCTACCAGGACCCTTCTAAAAGCCCCCAGACCCTTCTAGAGGCCCCTAGGGCCCCTCTAATGGTCCCCAGATCCTTCTAGAGCCCCCAAGGACCCTTCTAAAAGCCCCCAGACCCTTCTAGAGACCCGCAGGACCCTTCTAAAACAACCCAGACCCTTGTTAGACCATCCCTGGACCCTTCTAATATCCCCCAGACCCTTCTAGAGCCCCCCAGGACCCTTCTAAAAGCCTCCAGACCCTTCTAGACCCTCCCCGGATCCTACTAAAAGCACCCAGACCCTTCTAGAGCCCCCCAGGACCCTTATAAAAGCCCCCAGAGCCTTCTAGAGGCCCCTAGGGCCCCTCTAATGGTCCCCAGACCCTTCTAGAGCCCCAAGGACCCTTCTAAAAGCCCCCAGACCCTTCTAGAGACCCGCAGGACCCTTCCAAATGCCCCCAGACCTTTCTAGAGGCCCCCAGGATCCTTCTAAAACCCCCCAGACCCTTCTAGAGCCCCCCAGGACACTTCTAAATGCCCCCAGACCCTTCTAGAGCCCCCCAGGACCCTTCTAAAAGACTCCAGACCCTTCTACAGCCCCCCAGGACCCTTCTGAAAGCCCCCAGACCCTTCTAGAGCTACCCAGGACCCTTCTAAAATCCCCCAGACGCTTCTAGAGCCACTTAGGACCCTTCTAAAAGCACCCAGACCCTTCTAGAGCCCCCTAGGCCCCTTCTAAAAGCACCCAGACCCTTCTAGAGCCCCACAGGACCCTTCTAAAAGCCCCCAGACCCTTCTAGACCCTCCCTGGATCATTCTAAAAGCACCCAGACCCTTCTAGAGCCTCCCAGGACCCTTCTAAAATCCCTCAGACAATTCTAGAGGCCCCCAGGACCCTTCTAAAAGCCCCCAGAGCCTTCTAGATGCCCCCAGGAACCTTCTAAAAGCCCTCACGACCCTTCTAGAGCCCACCAGGACTATCCTAAACCCCCCCCCGACCCTTCTAGAGCCCCCCAGGACACTTCTAAAAGCACCCAGACCCTTCTAGAGACCCGCAGGACCCATCTAAAAGCCCCCAGACCCTTCTAGAGCCCCCCAGGACCCTTCTTAAAGACTCCAGACCCTTCTACAGCCCCCCAGGACCCTTCTGAAAGCCCCCAGACCCTTCTAGAGCTACGCAGAACCCTTCTAAAATACCCCAGACCCTTCTAGAGCTCTCCAGGACCCTTCTAATATCCCCCAGACCATTCTAGATGCCCCCAAGGCCCCTCTAATGATACTCAGACCCTTCTAGAGCCCCCAAGGACCCTTCTAACAGGACCCAGACCCTTCTAGAGACCCGCAGGACAATTCTAAAAGCCCCCAGACCCTTCTACAGCCTTCCGGGACCCTTCTAAAAGACCCCAGACCCTTCTAGAGCACCCCAGGACCCTTCTAAAAGCACCCAGACCCTTCTAGAGCCCCCCAGGACCCTATAAAAGCCCCCAGACCCTTCTTGAGGCACCCAGGACCCTTCCAAAATACCCCAGACCCTTCTAGAGCCACCCAAAGACCCTTCTCAAAGAACCCAGACCCTTCGAGAGGCCGCCAGGACACTTCTATAAGCCCCCAGACCCTTCTAGAGGACCCCAAGGCCCCTCTTAAGGACCCCCGTCTCTCCTAGAAGGGTCTCGGGGCTTTTATAAGGGCCCTGGGGGGCTCTAGAATGGTCTGGGGGCTTTTAGAAGGGTCCTGGGGTTCTCTAGAAGGGTCTGGGGGCTTTTGAAAGTATCCTGGTGGCCGCTAGAATGGTGTGGGATATATCAGAGGGGTCCGGGGATGATCTAGAAGGGTCTGGGGACTTTTAGAAGGGTCCGGGGGGCCTCTAGAACGGTCTGGAGGCTTTTAGAAGGGTCCTGCGAGGCTCTAGAAGGGTCCGGGGGCTTTTAGAGGGGTCCTGCGAGGCTCTAGAAGGGTCTGGGGGCTTTTAGAATTATCCGGGGAGGGTCTAGAAGAGTCTGGGGGCATTTAGAAGGGTCCTGGGGGTCTCTAGAATGGTCTGAGGGCTTTTAGAATGATCCGGGGAGGGTCTAGAAGAGTCTGGGGGCCTTTAGAATGGTCCTGGGGCTCTCTAGAAGGGTCTGGGTGCTTTTAGAAGGGTCCTGGGAGGCTCTAGAAGGGTTTGGGGGCTTTTAGAATGGTCCTGGGTGGCTCTAGAAGGTTCTGGTTGCTTTTCGAAGGGTCCTGGCTTATCTAGAAGGGTCTGGGGGCTTTTAGAATGATCCGGGGAGGGTCTAGAAGGGTCTGGGGGCCTTTAGAATGGTCCTGGGTGGCTCTGGAAGGGTCTGGGTGCTTTTAGAATGGTCATGGGGGGCTCTAGAAGGGTCTGGTTGCTTTTCGAAGGGTCCTGGCTTATCTAGAAGGGTCTGGGGGCATTTAGAAGGGTCCTGGGTGTCTCTAGAAGGGTCTGGGTGCTTTTAAAATAGTCCTGGGGGGCTCTAGAATGTTCTGGTTGCTTTTCGAAGGGTCCTGGCTTATCTAGAAGGGTCTGGTGGCATTTAGAAGGGTCCTGGGTGTCTCTAGAAGGGTCTGGGTGCTTTTAGAATGGTCCTGGGGGGCTCTAGAAGGGTCTGTTGGCTTTTAGAAGGGTCCTGGGTGGATCTAGAAGGTTCTGGAGGCTTTCAGAAGGGTCATGGGGGTCTCTAGAATGGTCTGGGGGCTTTTAGAAGGGTCCTGGGGAGCACTAGAAGGGTCTGGGTTCTTTTAGAAGGGTCCTGGGATGCTCTAGAAGGTTCTTGGTGCTTTCAGAAGGGTCCTGGGGGCCTCTATAAGGGTCTGGGTGCTTTTAGAAGGGTCCTGGGGGGCTCTAGAAGGGTCTTGGGGCTTTTAGAAGGGTCCTGGGGTGCTCTAGAAGGGTCTGGGGACTTTTAGAAGGGTCCTGGGGTGCTCTAGAATGGACCGGGTGCCTTAAGAGGGCCCTGGGGACCTCTAGATTGGTCTGGGGGCTTTTAGAAGGGTCCTGGGGGGCTCTAGAAGGGTCTGTAGGCTTTTAGAAGGGTCCTGGGGGGCTCTAGAAGTGTCTGGGGGCTTTTAGAAGGGTCCTGGTGTCCTCTAGAAGGGTCTGAGGGCTTTAGAATGGTCCCGGGAGGCTCTAGAATGGTCTGGGGTTTTTTAGAAGGATCCGGGGAGGGTCTAGAAGGGTCTGGGGGCTTTTAGAAGGGTCCTGGGGGGCTCTAGAAGGGTCTGGGGGCTTTTAGAATGATCCGGGGACGGTCTAGAAGGGTCTGGGTGCTTTTTGAAGTATCCTAGGGGGCTCTAGAAGGGTCTGAGGGCGTTTAGAAGGATCCGGGGAGTGTCTAGAAGGGTCTGGGGGCTTTTAGAAGGGTCCTGGGGGTCTCTAGAAGGGTCTGGTGGCTTTTAGAAGGGTCCTGGGAGGCTCTAGAAGGGTCTGGGTGCTTTTATAAGGGACCGGGGAGCCTCTAGAAGGGTCTGGGTGCTTTTAGAAAGGTCCTGGGGGGCTCTAGAAGGGTCTAGAGGCTTTTAGACGAGTCCTGGGGGCCTCTAGAAGGGTCTGGGGGCTTTTAGAAGGGTCCTGGGTGGATCCTGATTGGTCTGGGGGCTTGTAGAAGGGTCCTGGGGGGCTCTAGAAGGGTCTGGGGGCTTGTAGAATGGTCCTGGGGGGGCTCTAGAAGGGTCTGGTGGCTTTTAGAAGGGTCCTGGGGGCCTCTAGAAGGGTCTGGGGGCTTTTAGAAGGGTCCTTGGGGGCTCTAGAAGGGTCTGGGTGCTTGTAGAAAGGTCCTGGTAGGCTCTAGAAGGGTCTGGGGGCTTTTAGAAGGGTCCTGGGGTGCTCTAGAATGGTCTGGGTGCTTTTAGAAGGGTCCTGGGGGGCTCTAGAAGGTTCTGGGGGCTTTTAGAAGGGTCCTGGGTGGCTCTAGAATGGTCTGGGGGCTTTTAGAAGGGTCCTGGGAGGATCTAGAAGAGTCTGGGGGCTTTTAGAAGGATCCTGGGAGGCTCTAGAAGGGTCTGGGGGCTTTTAGAATGGTACTGGAGGGCTCGAGAAGGTTCTGGATGCTTTCAGAAAGGTCCAGGGGGCCTCTAGAAGGGTCTGGAGGCTTTTAGAAGGGTCCGGGTGGGCTCTAGAATGGTCTGGGGTCTTTTAGACGGGTCCTGGCGTGCTCTAGAAAGGTCTGGGGACTTTTAGAAGGGTCCTGGGGTGCTGTAGAAGGGACGGGGTGCCTTAAGAGGAGGCCTGGGGGGCTCTAGAAGTGTCTGGGGGCTTTTAGAAGGGTCCTGGGGTGCTCTAGAAGGGTCTGGCGTCTTTTAGAAGGTTCCGGGGAGTGTCTATAAGTGTCTGCGGCCTTTCAGAAGGGTCCTGGGGAGCTCTAGAAGGGTCTGGGGGCTTTTAGAAGGGTCCTGGGGGGGTCTAGAAGGGTCTGGGGGCTTTTAGAATGGTCCTGGGAGGCTCTAGAATGGTCTGGGTGCTTTTAGAAGGGTTCTGGGTGCCTCTTGACGGGTCTGGGGGCATTTAGAAGGGTCCTGGGGGGCTCTAGAAGGGTCTAGGGGCTTTTAGAAGGGTACTGGGGGGCTCTAGAAGGGTCTGGGGGCTTTTAGAATGATCCTGGGGGGCTCTAGAAGGGTCTGGGGTCTTTTCGAAGGATCCAGGGAGGGTCTAGAAGGGTCTGGGGGCTTTTAGAAGTGTCCTAGGGGACTCTAGAAGGGTCTGGGGGCTTTCAGATGGGTCCTAGGGGGCTCTAGAAGGGTCTGGGGGCTTTTGGAATGATCCTGGGGGGCTCTAGAAGGGTCTGGGGGCTTTTAGAATGATCCTGGGGGTCTCTAGAAGGGTCTGGGGGCTTTTAGAATGATCCGGGGACGGTCTAGAATGGTCTGGGTGCTTTTTGAAAGATCCTAGGTGGTTCTAGAAGGGTCTGGGGGCTTTTAGAAGGATTCGGGGAGGGTCTAGAAGGGTCTGGTTGCTTTTAGAAGGGTACTGGAGGCTCTAGAAGGGTCGGGGTGCTTTTATAAGGGTCCGGGGAGCCTCTAGAAGGGTCTGGGTGCTTTTAGACAGGTCCGGGAGGCTCCAGAAGGGTCTAGAGGCTTTTAGACGGGTCCTGGGGGCCTCTAGAAGGGTCTGGGTGCTTTTAGAAGGGTCCTGGGTGGCTCTAGAAGGGTCTGGGTGCTTGTAGAATGGTCCTGGGGAGCTCTAGAAGGGTCTGGGGGCTTTTAGAAGGTCCTGGGGGCATCTAGAAAGCTCTGGGAGCTTTTAGAAGGGTTCTGGGGGGCTCTAGAAGGGTCTGGGGGCTTGTAGAAGGGTCCTGGGTGCCGCTAGAAGGGTCTGGGGGCTTTTAGAAGGGTCCTGGGGGGCTCAAGAAGGGTCTGGGGGCTTTTAGAAGGGTCCTGGGGGGCTCTAGAAGGGTCTGGGGGCTTTTAGAAGGGTCCTGGAGGTCTCTAGAAGGGTCTGGGGGCTTTTAGAAGCGTCCTGGGTGGCTCTAGAAGGGTTCTGGGGGCTTTTAGAAGGGTCCCTGGGGGTCTCTAGAAGGGTCTGGGGGCTTTTAGAAGGGTCCTGGAGGCTCTAGAAGGGTCTGGGGGCTTTTAGATCTGTCCTGGGATGCTCTAGAAGGGTCTGGGGCTTTTAGAACTGTCCTATGTGCTCTAGAATGTTCTGGGGGCTTTCAGAAGGGTCCAGGGGTCCTCTAGAATTGTCTGGAGTCTTTTAGAAGGGTCCGGGGGGGCTCTAGAAGGGTCCGGGGACTTTAAGAAGGGTCCTGGGGTGTCCTAGAAGGGACGGGGTGACTTACGAGGTGCCCTGGGGGCTCTAGAAGGGTCTGGGGTCTTTTAGAATGGTCCTGGAGTGCTCTAGAAGGGTCTGGGGGCTTTTAGAATGCTCCTGGGATCTCTAGAAGTGTCTGGGGTCTTTTAGAAAGATCCGGGGAGTGTCTAGATGTGTCTGCGGC
>JAUNZM010002185.1:0-37159 GCA_033459285.1 Clamator glandarius | reverse complement strand
CTTCTAAAAGCCCCCAGAGCCTTCTAGATGCCCCCAGGACCATTCTAAAAGCAATCACACCCTTCTAGAGCACCCCAGGACCCTTCTAAAAGCCCCCAGACCCTTCTAGAGCCACCCAGGACCCTTCTGAATGCACCCAGACCCTTCTAGAGCTCCCAAGGACCCTTCTAAAAGCCGCCAGACACTTCTAGAGCCTCCCCGGATCCTTCTAAAATCCTCCAGACATTTGTAGAGCCCCCCAGGACCCTTCTAAAAGCACCCAGACCCTTCTAGACCATCTCCGGATCCTTCTAAAACCACCCAGACCCATCTGGATCCTCCCAGGACCTTTCTAAAAGCCCCAGACCATTCTAGAAGACCCAGGACCCTTCTAAAAGCCCCCAGACCTTCTAGAGCCCCCCAGGACACTTCTGAAAGCCCCCAGACCCTTCTAGAGCCCCCCAGGACCCTTCTAAGTGACCCCAGACCCATCTAGAGCCCCCCAGGACTCTTCTAATAGACTCCAGACCCTTCTAGAGGCCCCCAGGACCCTTCTGAATGCCCCCAGACCCTTCTAGAGCCCCCCAGAACTCTTCTAAAAGCCTCCAGACCCTTCTAGAGGCCCCCAGGACCCTTCTAAAAGCCCCCAGACCCTTCTAGAGACACCCAGGACCCTTCTAAAAGCACCCAGACACTTCTAGCGCCCTCAGGACCCTTCTAAAAGCCCCAAGACCCTTCTAGAGCTCCCCAGGACCCTTCTAAAAGCCCCCAGACCCTTCTAGAGGACCCCAGGACCCTTCTAAAAGCACCCAGACCCTTCTAGAGCCCCACAGGACCCTTCTAAAAGCCCCCAGACCCTTCTAGACCCTCCCCGAATCCTTCTAAAAGCAACCAGACCCTTCTAGAGCCTCCCAGGACCATTTTAAAATCCCTCAGACACTTCTAGAGGCCCCCAGGACCCTTCTAAAAGCCATCAGAGTCTTCGAGATGCCCCCAGGACCCTTCTAAAAGACCTCACACCCTTCTAGAGCCCCCCAGGACCATTCTAAAAGAACCCAGACCCTTCTAGAGACCCGAAGGACCCTTCTAAAAGCACTCAGACCCTTCTAGAGTCTCCCAGGACCCTTCTAAAAGCACCCAGACCCTTCTAGAGCTCCCCAGGACCTATCTAAACTCCCCCAGACCCTTCTAGAGCCCCCCAGGACCATTCTAAATGTCCCCAGACCCATCTAGAGCTCCCCAGGACTCTTCTAAAAGCATCCAGACCCTTCTAGAGGCCCCCAGGACCCTTCTGAATGCCCCCAGACCCTTCTAGAGCCCCCCAGAACTCTTCTAAAAGCCTCCAGACCCTTCTAGAGGCCCCCAGGACCCTTCTAAAAGCCCCCAGACCCTTCTAGAGACACCCAGGACCCTTCTAAAAGCACCCAGACACTTCTAGCGCCCTCAGGACCCTTCTAAAAGCCCCAAGACCCTTCTAGAGCTCCCCAGGACCCTTCTAAAAGCCCCCAGACCCTTCTAGAGGCCCCCAGGACCCTTCTAAAAGCACCCAGACCCTTCTAGAGCCCCACAGGACCCTTCTAAATGCACCCAGACACTTTTAGCGCCACCCAGGACCCTTCTAAAAGACCCCAGACCCTTCTAGAGCTCCCCAGGACCCTTCTAAAATCCCCCAGACCCTTCTAGAGCCCCCCAGGACCCTTCTAAAAGCATCCAGACCCTTCTAGAGGCCCCCAGGACCCTTCTGAATGCACCCAGACCCTTCTAGAGCCCCCCAGGACCATTCTAAATGTCCCCAGACCCATCTAGAGCCCCCCAGAACTCTTCTAAAAGCCTCCAGACCCTTCTAGAGGCCCCCAGGTCCCTTCTGAAAGCCCCCAGACCCTTCTAGAGCTCCCCAGGACCCTTCTAAATGCACCCAGACACTTTTAGCGCCACCCAGGACCCTTCTAAAAGACCCCAGACCCTTCTAGAGCTCCCCAGGACCCTTCTAAAAGCACCCAGACCCTTCTAGAGCCCCCCAGGACCCTTCTAAAAGCACCCAGACCCTTCTAGAGCCACCCAGGACCCTTCTAAAAGCCCCCAGACCCTTCTAGAGCCCCACAGGACCCTTCTAAATGCCCCCAGACTCTTCTAGACCCTCCCCGAATCCTTCTAAAAGCACCCAGACCATTCCAGAGCATCCCAGGACCCTTCTAAAATCCCTCAGACACTTCTAGAGGCCCACAGGACACTTCTAAAAGCCCCCAGAGCCTTCTAGATGCCCCCAGGACCATTCTAAAAGCACTCACACCCTTCTAGAGCACCCCAGGACCCTTCTAAAAGCCCCCAGACCCTTCTAGAGCCACCCAGGACCCTTCTAAAAGCCCCCAGACCCTTCTAGAGACCCGCAGGACCCTTCTAAATGCCCCCAGACCCTTCTAGAGTCTCCCAGGACCCTTCTAAAAGCCCCCAGACCCTTCTAGAGCTCCCCAGGACCCTTCTAAAATACCCCAGACCCCTCTAGAGGCCCCCAGGGCTCCTCTAGTGGTCCCCACACCCTTCTAGAGCCCCCAAGGACCCTTCTAAAAGCCCCCAGACCCTTCTAGAGACACGCAGGACTCTTCTAAAAGCCCCCAGACCCTTCTAGAGCCTCCCAGGACCTTTCTAAAAGCCCCCAGACAATTCTAGACCTCCCGAGGACCCTTCTAAAATCACCCAGACCATTCTAGAGGCTCCCAGTGCCCGTCTAATGGTCCCCAGACCCTTCTAGAGCCCCCAAGGACCCTTCTAAAAGCCCCCAGACCCTTCTATAGCCACCTAGGACCATTCTAAAAGCACTCAGACCCTTCTAGAGCCCCCCAGGACCCGTCTAAAATCCCCCAGACCCTTCTAGAGCCCCCCAGGACCCTTCTAAATGCACCCAGACCCTTGTAGAGCCCCCCAGGACCCTTCTAAAAGCATCCAGACTATTCTAGAGGATCGCATGACCCTTCTAAAATCCCCCAGACCCTTCTAGAGCCCCCCAGGACCCTTCTAAAAGCACCCAGACCCTTCTAGAGCCCCACAGGACCCTTCTCAATGCACCCAGACACTTTTAGCGCCACCCAGGACCCTTCTAAAAGACCCCAGACCCTTCTAGAGCCTCCCCGGATCATTCTAAAAGCCCATAGACGCTTCTAGATGCCCCCAGGACCATTCTAAAACCCTCCAGACATTTGTAGAGCCTCCCAGGACCCTTCTAAACGCCCCCAGACCCTTCTAGAACCTCCCCGGATCCTTCTAAAAGTACCCAGACCCATCTGGATCCTCCCAGGACCCTTCTAAAAGACCCCAGACCCTTCTAGAGGCCCCAAGAACCCTTCTAATAGCCCCCCAGACCCTTCTAGAGCCCCTCAGGACCCTTCTGAAAGACCCCAGACGATTCTAGAGACCCGCAGGACCCTTCTAAATGCACCCAGACCCTTCTAGATTCTCCCAGGACCCTTCTAAAAGGCCCCAGACCCTTCTAGAGCTCCCCAGGACCCGTCTAAAATATCCCAGACCCTTCTAGAGGTCCCCAGGGCCCCTCTAGTGGTCCCCATACCCTTCTAGAACCCCCAAGGACCATTCTAAAAGACCCCAGACCCATCAAGAGCTCCCCAGAACCCTTCTAAAATCCCCCAGACCCTTCTAGAGGCCCCTAGGGCCCCTCTAATTGTCCCCAGACCCTTCTAGAGCCCCCAAGGACCCTTCTAAAAGCCCCCAGACCATTCTAGATCTCCCCAGGACCCTTCTAAAATCCCTCAGACCCTTCTAGAGCCCCCCAGGACCCTTCTAAAATCCCCCAGACCCTTCTAGAGCCCCCCAGGACCCTTCTAAAAGTCCCCAGACCCTTATAGACCCTCCCCGGATCCTTCTAAAAGCACCCAGACCCTTCTAGAGCCTCCCAGGACCCTTATAAAATCCCTCAGACCATTCTAGAGCCCCACAGGACCCTTATTAAAGCCCCAGAGACTTCTAGATGCCCCCAGGACCATTCTAAAAGCCCTCAGACACTTCTAGAGCCCACCAGGACCCTTCTAAAAGCCGCCAGACCCTTCTAGAGCCCCCCAGGACCCTTCTAAAAGCTCCCAGACCCTTCTAGAGACCCGCAGGACCCATCTAAATGCCCCCAGACCCTTCTAGATTTTCCCAGGACCCTTCTAAAAGCCCCCAGACGCTTCTAGGGCTCCCCAGGACCCTTCTAAAATACCCCAGATCCTTCTAGATGCCTCCAGGTCCCCTCTAGTGGTCCCCAGACCCTTCTAGAGCCCCCAAGGACCATTCAAAAAGACCCCAGACCCTTCTAGAGGCCCCTAGGGCCCCTCTAATGGTCCCCAGACCCTTCTAGAGCCCCAAGGACCCTTCTAAAAGCCCCCAGACCCTTCTAGAGACCCGCAGGACCCTTCTAAATGCCCCCAGACCTTTCTAGAGGCCCCCAGGATCCTTCTAAAATCCCCCAGACCCTTCTAGAGCCCCCCAGGACACTTCTAAATGCCCCCAGACCCTTCTAGAGCCCCCCAGGACCCTTCTAAAACCCCCAGACCCTTCTAGAGCTCCCCAGGACCCGTCTCAAATACCCAAGACCCTTCTAGAGGTCCCCAGGTCCCCTCTAGTGGTCCCCAGACCCTTCTAGAGCCCCCAAGGACCATTCTAAAAGCCCCCAGACCCTTCAAGAGCTCCCCAGAACCCTTCTAAAATCCCCCAGACCCTTCTAGAGGCACCTAGGGCCCCTCTAATTGTCCCCAGACCCTTCTAGAGCCCCCAAGGACCCTTCTAAAAGCCCCCAGACCCTTCTAGAGACTTGCAGGACCCTTCTAAAAGACCCCAGACCCTTGTAGACGATCCCTGGATCCTTCTAATAGCCCCCAGACCCTTCTAGAGGCCCCCAGGACCCTTCTAAAAGTCCCCAGACCCTTCTAGACTCTCCCTGGATCCTTCTAAAAGCACCCAGACCCTTCTAAAGCCTCACAGGACCATAATAAAATCCCTCAGACCATTCTAGAGCCCCCCAGGACCCTTCTAAAAGCTCCCAGACCCTTCTAGAGACCCGCAGGACCCATCTAAATGCCCCCAGACCTTTCTAGAGTTTCCCAGGACCCTTCTAAAAGCCCCCAGACCCTTCTAGAGCTCCCCAGGACCCTTCTAAAATACCCCAGACTCTTCTAGAGGCCTCCAGGGCCCCTCTAGTGGTCCCCAGACCCTTCTAGAGCCCCCAAGGACCATTCTAAAAGCCCCCAGACCATTCTAGAGGCCCCTAGGGCCCCTCTAATGGTCCCCAGACCCTTCTAGAGCCCCAAGGACCCTTCTAAAAGTCCCCAGACCCTTCAAGAGACCCGCAGGACCCTTCTAAATGCCCCCAGACCTATCTAGAGGCCCCCAGGATCCTTCTAAAATCCCCCAGACCCTTCTAGAGGCCCCCAGGACACTTCTAAATGCCCCCAGACCCTTCTAGAGCCCCCCAGGACCATTCTAAAAGCCCTCAGACCCTTCTAGAGCCTCCCAGGACCCTTCTGAAAGCCCCCAGACCCTTCTAGATGCGCCCAGGACCCTTCTAAAAGACCCCAGACCATTCTAGAGCCCCCCAGGACTCTTCTAAAAGCCCCCAGACCCTTCTAGAGAAGTCCAGGGCCCTTCTAAAAGCACCAAGACCCTTCTAGAGCTCCCCAGGACCCTTCTAAAATCCCTCAGACCCTTCTAGAGCCCCCCAGGATCCTTCTAAAATCCCCCAGACCCTTCTAGAAGCTCCCAGGACCATTCTAAAACCACCCAGACCATTCTAGACCCTCCCCGGATCCTTCTAAAAGCACCCAGACCCTTCTAGAACCTCCCAGGACCCTTCTAAATGACCCCAGACCCATCTAGAGCCCCCCAGGACCCTTCTAATAGACTCCAGACCCTTCTAGAGGCCCCCAGGACCCTTCTGAATGCCCCCAGACCCTTCTAGAGCCCCCCAGAACTCTTCTAAAAGCCTCCAGACCCTTCTACATGCCCCCAGGACCCTTCTAAAAGCCCCCAGACCCTTCTAGAGACACCCAGGACCCTTCTAAAAGCACCCAGACACTTCTAGCGCCCTCAGGACCCTTCTAAAAGCCCCAAGACCCTTCTAGAGCTCCCCAGGACCCTTCTAAAAGCCCCCAGACCCTTCTAGAGGACCCCAGGACCCTTCTAAAAGCACCCAGACCCTTCTAGAGCCCCACAGGACCCTTCTAAAAGCCCCCAGACCCTTCTAGACCCTCCCCGAATCCTTCTAAAAGCAACCAGACCCTTCTAGAGCCTCCCAGGACCCTTTTAAAATCCCTCAGACACTTCTAGAGGCCCCCAGGACCCTTCTAAAAGCCATCAGAGTCTTCGAGATGCCCCCAGGACCCTTCTAAAAGACCTCACACCCTTCTAGAGCCCCCCAGGACCATTCTAAAAGAACCCAGACCCTTCTAGAGACCCGAAGGACCCTTCTAAAAGCACTCAGACCCTTCTAGAGTCTCCCATGACCCTTCTAAAAGCACCCAGACCCTTCTAGAGCTCCCCAGGACCTATCTAAACTCCCCCAGACCCTTCTAGAGCCCCCCAGGACCATTCTAAATGTCCCCAGACCCATCTAGAGCTCCCCAGGACTCTTCTAAAAGCATCCAGACCCTTCTAGAGGCCCCCAGGACCCTTCTGAATGCCCCCAGACCCTTCTAGAGCCCCCCAGAACTCTTCTAAAAGCCTCCAGACCCTTCTAGAGGCCCCCAGGACCCTTCTAAAAGCCCCCAGACCCTTCTAGAGACACCCAGGACCCTTCTAAAAGCACCCAGACACTTCTAGCGCCCTCAGGACCCTTCTAAAAGCCCCAAGACCCTTCTAGAGCTCCCCAGGACCCTTCTAAAAGACCCCAGACCCTTCTAGAGGCCCCCAGGACCCTTCTAAAAGCACCCAGACCCTTCTAGAGCCCCACAGGACCCTTCTAAATGCACCCAGACACTTTTAGCGCCACCCAGGACCCTTCTAAAAGACCCCAGACCCTTCTAGAGCTCCCCAGGACCCTTCTAAAATCCCCCAGACCCTTCTAGAGCCCCCCAGGACCCTTCTAAAAGCATCCAGACCCTTCTAGAGGCCCCCAGGACCCTTCTGAATGCACCCAGACCCTTCTAGAGCCCCCCAGGACCATTCTAAATGTCCCCAGACCCATCTAGAGCCCCCCAGAACTCTTCTAAAAGCCTCCAGACCCTTCTAGAGGCCCCCAGGTCCCTTCTGAAAGCCCCCAGACCCTTCTAGAGCTCCCCAGGACCCTTCTAAATGCACCCAGACACTTTTAGCGCCACCCAGGACCCTTCTAAAAGACCCCAGACCCTTCTAGAGCTCCCCAGGACCCTTCTAAAAGCACCCAGACCCTTCTAGAGCCCCCCAGGACCCTTCTAAAAGCACCCAGACCCTTCTAGAGCCACCCAGGACCCTTCTAAAAGCCCCCAGACCCTTCTAGAGCCCCACAGGACCCTTCTAAATGCCCCCAGACTCTTCTAGACCCTCCCCGAATCCTTCTAAAAGCACCCAGACCATTCCAGAGCATCCCAGGACCCTTCTAAAATCCCTCAGACACTTCTAGAGGCCCACAGGACACTTCTAAAAGCCCCCAGAGCCTTCTAGATGCCCCCAGGACCATTCTAAAAGCACTCACACCCTTCTAGAGCACCCCAGGACCCTTCTAAAAGCCCCCAGACCCTTCTAGAGCCACCCAGGACCCTTCTAAAAGCCCCCAGACCCTTCTAGAGACCCGCAGGACCCTTCTAAATGCCCCCAGACCCTTCTAGAGTCTCCCAGGACCCTTCTAAAAGCCCCCAGACCCTTCTAGAGCTCCCCAGGACCCTTCTAAAATACCCCAGACCCCTCTAGAGGCCCCCAGGGCTCCTCTAGTGGTCCCCACACCCTTCTAGAGCCCCCAAGGACCCTTCTAAAAGCCCCCAGACCCTTCTAGAGACACGCAGGACTCTTCTAAAAGCCGCCAGACCCTTCTAGAGCCTCCCAGGACCTTTCTAAAAGCCCCCAGACAATTCTAGACCTCCCGAGGACCCTTCTAAAATCACCCAGACCATTCTAGAGGCTCCCAGTGCCCGTCTAATGGTCCCCAGACCCTTCTAGAGCCCCCAAGGACCCTTCTAAAAGCCCCCAGACCCTTCTATAGCCACCTAGGACCATTCTAAAAGCACTCAGACCCTTCTAGAGCCCCCCAGGACCCGTCTAAAATCCCCCAGACCCTTCTAGAGCCCCCCAGGACCCTTCTAAATGCACCCAGACCCTTGTAGAGCCCCCCAGGACCCTTCTAAAAGCATCCAGACTATTCTAGAGGATCGCATGACCCTTCTAAAATCCCCCAGACCCTTCTAGAGCCCCCCAGGACCCTTCTAAAAGCACCCAGACCCTTCTAGAGCCCCACAGGACCCTTCTCAATGCACCCAGACACTTTTAGCGCCACCCAGGACCCTTCTAAAAGACCCCAGACCCTTCTAGAGCCTCCCCGGATCATTCTAAAAGCCCATAGACGCTTCTAGATGCCCCCAGGACCATTCTAAAACCCTCCAGACATTTGTAGAGCCTCCCAGGACCCTTCTAAACGCCCCCAGACCCTTCTAGAACCTCCCCGGATCCTTCTAAAAGTACCCAGACCCATCTGGATCCTCCCAGGACCCTTCTAAAAGACCCCAGACCCTTCTAGAGGCCCCAAGAACCCTTCTAATGGCCCCCCAGACCCTTCTAGAGCCCCTCAGGACCCTTCTGAAAGACCCCAGACGATTCTAGAGACCCGCAGGACCCTTCTAAATGCACCCAGACCCTTCTAGATTCTCCCAGGACCCTTCTAAAAGCCCCCAGACCCTTCTAGAGCTCCCCAGGACCCGTCTAAAATATCCCAGACCCTTCTAGAGGTCCCCAGGGCCCCTCTAGTGGTCCCCATACCCTTCTAGAACCCCCAAGGACCATTCTAAAAGACCCCAGACCCATCAAGAGCTCCCCAGAACCCTTCTAAAATCCCCCAGACCCTTCTAGAGGCCCCTAGGGCCCCTCTAATTGTCCCCAGACCCTTCTAGAGCCCCCAAGGACCCTTCTAAAAGCCCCCAGACCATTCTAGATCTCCCCAGGACCCTTCTAAAATCCCTCAGACCCTTCTAGAGCCCCCCAGGACCCTTCTAAAATCCCCCAGACCCTTCTAGAGCCCCCCAGGACCCTTCTAAAAGTCCCCAGACCCTTATAGACCCTCCCCGGATCCTTCTAAAAGCACCCAGACCCTTCTAGAGCCTCCCAGGACCCTTATAAAATCCCTCAGACCATTCTAGAGCCCCACAGGACCCTTATTAAAGCCCCAGAGACTTCTAGATGCCCCCAGGACCATTCTAAAAGCCCTCAGACACTTCTAGAGCCCACCAGGACCCTTCTAAAAGCCGCCAGACCCTTCTAGAGCCCCCCAGGACCCTTCTAAAAGCTCCCAGACCCATCTAGAGACCCGCAGGACCCATCTAAATGCCCCCAGACCCTTCTAGATTTTCCCAGGACCCTTCTAAAAGCCCCCAGACGCTTCTAGGGCTCCCCAGGACCCTTCTAAAATACCCCAGATCCTTCTAGATGCCTCCAGGTCCCCTCTAGTGGTCCCCAGACCCTTCTAGAGCCCCCAAGGACCATTCAAAAAGACCCCAGACCCTTCTAGAGGCCCCTAGGGCCCCTCTAATGGTCCCCAGACCCTTCTAGAGCCCCAAGGACCCTTCTAAAAGCCCCCAGACCCTTCTAGAGACCCGCAGGACCCTTCTAAATGCCCCCAGACCTTTCTAGAGGCCCCCAGGATCCTTCTAAAATCCCCCAGACCCTTCTAGAGCCCCCCAGGACACTTCTAAATGCCCCCAGACCCTTCTAGAGCCCCCCAGGACCCTTCTAAAAGCCCCCAGACCCTTCTAGAGCTCCCCAGGACCCGTCTAAAATACCCAAGACCCTTCTAGAGGTCCCCAGGTCCCCTCTAGTGGTCCCCAGACCCTTCTAGAGCCCCCAAGGACCATTCTAAAAGCCCCCAGACCCTTCAAGAGCTCCCCAGAACCCTTCTAAAATCCCCCAGACCCTTCTAGAGGCACCTAGGGCCCCTCTAATTGTCCCCAGACCCTTCTAGAGCCCCCAAGGACCCTTCTAAAAGCCCCCAGACCCTTCTAGAGACTTGCAGGACCCTTCTAAAAGACCCCAGACCCTTGTAGACGATCCCTGGATCCTTCTAATAGCCCCCAGACCCTTCTAGAGGCCCCCAGGACCCTTCTAAAAGTCCCCAGACCCTTCTAGACTCTCCCTGGATCCTTCTAAAAGCACCCAGACCCTTCTAAAGCCTCACAGGACCATAATAAAATCCCTCAGACCATTCTAGAGCCCCCCAGGACCCTTCTAAAAGCTCCCAGACCCTTCTAGAGACCCGCAGGACCCATCTAAATGCCCCCAGACCTTTCTAGAGTTTCCCAGGACCCTTCTAAAAGCCCCCAGACCCTTCTAGAGCTCCCCAGGACCCTTCTAAAATACCCCAGACTCTTCTAGAGGCCTCCAGGGCCCCTCTAGTGGTCCCCAGACCCTTCTAGAGCCCCCAAGGACCATTCTAAAAGCCCCCAGACCATTCTAGAGGCCCCTAGGGCCCCTCTAATGGTCCCCAGACCCTTCTAGAGCCCCAAGGACCCTTCTAAAAGCCCCCAGACCCTTCAAGAGACCCGCAGGACCCTTCTAAATGACCCCAGACCTATCTAGAGGCCCCCAGGATCCTTCTAAAATCCCCCAGACCCTTCTAGAGGCCCCCAGGACACTTCTAAATGCCCCCAGACCCTTCTAGAGCCCCCCAGGACCATTCTAAAAGCCCTCAGACCCTTCTAGAGCCTCCCAGGACCCTTCTGAAAGCCCCCAGACCCTTCTAGATGCGCCCAGGACCCTTCTAAAAGACCCCAGACCATTCTAGAGCCCCCCAGGACTCTTCTAAAAGCCCCCAGACCCTTCTAGAGAAGTCCAGGGCCCTTCTAAAAGCACCAAGACCCTTCTAGAGCTCCCCAGGACCCTTCTAAAATCCCTCAGACCCTTCTAGAGCCCCCCAGGATCCTTCTAAAATCCCCCAGACCCTTCTAGAACCCCCCAGGACCATTCTAAAACCACCCAGACCATTCTAGACCCTCCCCGGATCCTTCTAAAAGCACCCAGACCCTTCTAGAACCTCCCAGGACCCTTCTAAAAGCCCCCAGATCCTTCTAGAGACCCGCAGGACCCTTCTAAAAGCCTCCAGACCCTTCTAGAGCAACCCAGGACCCTTCTAAATGCACCCAGACCCATCTAGAGCCCCCCAGGACCCTTCTAAAAGCATCCAGTCCCTTCTAGAGGCCACCAGGACCGTTCTGTATGCCCCCAGACCCTTCTAGAGCGCTCCAGGACCCTTCTAAAAGCCTCCAGACCCTTCTACATGCCCCCAAGACCCTTCTGAAAGCCCCCAGACCCTTCTAGAGCTCCCCAAGACCCTTCCAAATACACCCAGACACTTCTAGCGACCCCCAGGATCATTCTGAAAGCCCCAGACCCTTCTAGAGCTCCCCAGGACTCTTCTAAAAGGCCCCAGAGCCTTCTAGAGCCCCCCAGGAATCGTCTAAAAGACACCAGACCCTTCTAGAGCTCCACAGGACCCTTCTAAAAGCCCCAGACCCTTCTAGACCCTAACCGGATCCTTCTAAAAGCACCCAGACCCTACTAGAGCCTCCCCGGACCCTTCTACAACTCCTCAGACACTTCTAGAGGCCCCCAGGACCCTTCTAAAAGCACCCAGAGATTTCTAGATGCACCCAGGACCATTCTAAAAGCTCTCACACCCTTCTAGAGCCCCCCAGGACCCTTCTAAAAGCCGCCAGACCATTCTAGAGCCCCACAGGACCCTTCTAAAAGCCCTCAGACACTTCTAGAGACACGCAGGACCTTCTAAATGCCCCCAGACCCTTCTAGAGTCTCCCAGGACCCTTCTAAAAGCCCCCAGACCCTTCTAGATCTCCCCAGGACCCTTCTAAAATACCCCAGACCTTTCTAGAGGCACCCAGGGCCCCTCTAGTGGTCCCCAGACCCTTCTAGAGCCCCCAAGGACCATTCTAAAAGCCCCCAGACCCTTCTAGAGACCCGCGGGACCCTTCTAAATGCACCCAGACCCTTCTACAGCCTACCAGGACCCTTCTAAAAGCCCCCAGACCCTTCTAGAGGCCCCTAGGGCCCCTCTAATGGTCCCCAGACCCTTCTAGAGCCCCCAAAGACCCATCTAAAAGCCCCCAGACCCTTCTAGAGACCCGCAGGACCCTTCTAAAACAACCCAGACCCTTGTTAGACCATCCCAGGACCCTTCTAATATCCCCCAGACCCTTCTAGAGCCCCCCAGGACCCTTCTAAAAGCCTCCAGACCCTTCTAGACCCTCCCCGGATCCTTCTAAATGCAACCAGACCCTTCTAGAGCCCCCCAGGACCCGTATAAAAGCCCCCAGAGCCTTCTAGATGCCCCCAGGACCCTTCTAAAAGCACCCACACCATTCTAGAGCCACACTGGAACCTTCTAAAAGCCTCCAGACCCTTCTAGAGCCCCCCAGGACCCTTCTAAAAGCCCCCAGACCCTTCTAGAGCTCCCCAGGACTCTTCTAAAAGCCGCCAGACCCTTCTAGAGGCCCCCAGGACTCTTCTAAAAGCCCCCAGACCCTTCTAGAGGCCCCCAGGACCCTTCTAAAAGCCCCCAGACCCTTCTAGAGACACCCAGGACCCTTCTAAAAGCACCCAGACACTTCTAGCGCCCTCAGTACCCTTCTAAAAGCCCCAAGACCCTTCTAGAGCTCCCCAGTACCCTTCTAAGAGCCCCCAGACCATTCTAGAGGCCCCCAGGACCCTTCTAAAAGCACCCAGACCCTTCTAGAGCCCCACAGGACCCTTCTAAAAGCCCCCAGACCCTTCTAGACCCTCCCCGAATCCTTCTAAAAGCAACCAGACCCTTCTAGAGCCTCCCAGGACCCTTTTAAAATCCCTCAGACACTTCTAGAGGCCACCAGGACCCTTCTAAAAGCCATCAGAATCTTCGAGATGCCCCCAGGACCCTTCTAAAAGACCTCACTCCCTTCTAGAGCCCCCCAGGACCATTCTAAAAGAACCCAGACCCTTCTAGAGACCCGAAGGACCCTTCTAAAAGCACTCAGACCCTTCTAGAGTCTCCCAGGACCCTTCTAAAAGCACCCAGACCCTTCTAGAGCTCCCCAGGACCTATCTAAACTCCCCCAGACCCTTCTAGAGCCCCCCAGGACCATTCTAAATGTCCCCAGACCCATCTAGACCCCCCCAGGACTCTTCTAAAAGCATCCAGACCCTTCTAGAGGCCCCCAGGACCCTTCTGAATGCCCCCAGACCCTTCTAGAGCCCCCCAGAACTCTTCTAAAAGCCTCCAGACCCTTCTAGAGGCCCCCAGGACCCTTCTAAAAGCCCCCAGACCCTTCTAGAGACACCCAGGACCCTTCTAAAAGCACCCAGACACTTCTAGCGCCCTCAGGACCCTTCTAAAAGCCCCAAGACCCTTCTAGAGCTCCCCAGGACCCTTCTAAAAGACCCCAGACCCTTCTATAGCCCCCCAGGACCCTCCTAAAAGCACCCAGACCCTTCTAGAGCCCCACAGGACCCTTCTCAATGCACCCAGACACTTTTAGCGCCACCCAGGACCCTTCTAAAAGACCCCAGACCCTTCTAGAGCTCCCCAGGACCCTTCTAAAATCCCCCAGACCCTTCTAGAGCCCCCCAGGACCCTTCTAAAAGCATCCAGACCCTTCTAGAGGCCCCCAGGACCCTTCTGAATGCACCCAGACCCTTCTAGAGCCCCCCAGGACCATTCTAAATGTCCCCAGACCCATCTAGAGCCCCCCAGAACTCTTCTAAAAGCCTCCAGACCCTTCTAGAGGCCCCCAGGACCCTTCTGAAAGCCCCCAGACCCTTCTAGAGCTCCCCAGGACCCTTCTAAATGCACCCAGACACTTTTAGCGCCACCCAGGACCCTTCTAAAAGACCCCAGACCCTTCTAGAGCTCCCCAGGACGCTTCTAAAAGCACCCAGACCCTTCTAGAGCCCCCCAGGACCCTTCTAAAAGCACCCAGACGCTTCTAGAGCCACCCAGGACCCTTCTAAAAGCACCCAGACCCTTCTAGAGCCCCACAGGACCCTTCTAAATGCCCCCAGACTCTTCTAGACCCTCCCCGAATCCTTCTAAAAGCACCCAGACCATTCCAGAGCATCCCAGGACCCTTCTAAAATCCCTCAGACACTTCTAGAGGCCCACAGGACACTTCTAAAAGCCCCCAGAGCCTTCTAGATGCCCCCAGGACCATTCTAAAAGCACTCACACCCTTCTAGAGCACCCCAGGACCCTTCTAAAAGCCCCCAGACCCTTCTAGAGCCACCCCAGGACCCTTCTAAAAGCCCCCAGACCCTTCTAGAGACCCGCAGGACCCTTCTAAATGCCCCCAGACCTTTCTAGAGGCCCCCAGGATCCTTCTAAAATCCCCCAGACCCTTCTAGAGCCCCCCAGGACATTTCTAAATGCCCCCAGACCCTTCTAGAGCCCCCCAGGACCCTTCTAAAAGCCCCCAGACCCTTCTAGAGCTCCCCAGGACCCGTCTAAAATACCCAAGACCCTTCTAGAGGTCCCCAGGGCCCCTCTAGTGGTCCCCAGACCCTTCTAGAGCCCCCAAGGACCATTCTAAAAGCCCCCAGACCCTTCAAGAGCTCCCCTGAACCCTTCTAAAATCACCCAGACCCTTCTAGAGGCCCCTAGGGCCCCTCTAATTGTCCCCAGACCCTTCTAGAGCCCCCAAGGACCCTTCTAAAAGCCCCCAGACCCTTCTAGAGACCCGCAGGACCCTTCTAAAAGACCCCAGACCCTTGTAGACGATCCCTGGATCCTTCTAATAGCCCCCAGACCCTTCTAGAGCCCCCCAGGACCCTTCTAAAAGTCCCCAGACCCGTCTAGACCCTCCCTGGATCCTTCTAAAAGCACCCAGACCCTTCTAAATCCTCATAGGACCCTTATAAAATCCCTCAGACCATTCTAGAGCCCCCCAGGACCCTTCTAAAAGCTCCCAGACCCTTCTAGAGACCCGCAGGACCCATCTAAATGCCCCCAGGCCCTTCTAGAGTTTCCCAGGACCCTTCTAAAAGCCCCCAGACCCTTCTAGAGCTCCCCAGGACCCTTCTAAAATACCCCAGACTCTTCTAGAGGCCTCCAGGGCCACTCTAGTGGTCCCCAGACCCTTCTAGAGCCCCCAAGGACCATTCTAAAAGCCCCCAGACCATTCTAGAGGCCCCTAGGGCTCCTCTAATGGTCCCCAGACCCTTCTAGAGCCCCAAGGACCCTTCTAAAAGCCTCCAGACCCTTCTAGAGACCCGCAGGACCCTTCTAAATGCCCCCAGACCTATCTAGAGGACCCCAGGATCCTTCTAAAATCCCCCAGACCCTTCTAGAGCCCCCCAGGACACTTCTAAATGCCCCCAGACCCTTCTAGAGCAACCCAGGACCATTCTAAAAGCCCTCAGACCATTCTAGAGCCTCCCAGGACCCTTCTGAAAGCCCCCAGACCCTTCTAGATGCGCCCAGGACCCTTCTAAAAGACCCCAGACCATTCTAGAGCCCCCCAGGACTCTTCTAAAAGCCCCCAGACCCTTCTAGAGAAGTCCAGGGCCCTTCTAAAAGCACCCAGACCCTTCTAGAGCTCCCCAGGACCCTTCTAAAATCCCTCAGACCCTTCTAGAGCCCCCCAGGATCCTTCTAAAATCACCCAGACCCTTCTAGAACATCCCAGGACCATTCTAAAACCACCCAGACCATTCTAGACCCTCCCCGGATCCTTCTAAAAGCACCCAGACCCTTCTAGAACCCCCCAGGACCCTTCTAAAATCCATCAGACCATTCTAGAGCCTCCCAGGACCCTTCTAAAAGCCCCCAGATCCTTCTAGAGACCCGCAGGACCCTTCTAAAAGCCTCCAGACCCTTCTAGAGCAACCCAGGACCCTTCTAAAAGCCCCCAGACCCTTCTAGAAATTCCACGTATCCTTCTAAAAGCCCCCAGACCCATCTAGATCCCCCCAGGACCCTTCTAAATGCACCCAGACCCATCTAGAGCCCCCCAGGACCCTTCTAAAAGCATCCAGTCCCTTCTAGAGGCCACCAGGACCGTTCTGTATGCCCCCAGACCCTTCTAGAGCGCTCCAGGACCCTTCTAAAAGCCTCCAGACCCTTCTACATGCCCCCAAGACCCTTCTGAAAGCCCCCAGACCCTTCTAGAGCTCCCCAAGACCCTTCCAAATACACCCAGACACTTCTAGCGACCCCCAGGATCATTCTGAAAGCCCCAGACCCTTCTAGAGCTCCCCAGGACTCTTCTAAAAGGCCCCAGAGCCTTCTAGAGCCCCCCAGGAATCGTCTAAAAGACCCCAGACCCTTCTAGAGCTCCACAGGACCCTTCTAAAAGCCCCAGACCCTTCTAGACCCTAACCGGATCCTTCTAAAAGCACCCAGACCCTACTAGAGCCTCCCCGGACCCTTCTACAACTCCTCAGACACTTCTAGAGGCCACCAGGACCCTTCTAAAAGCACCCAGGGATTTCTAGATGCACCCAGGACCATTCTAAAAGCTCTCACACCCTTCTAGAGCCCCCCAGGACCCTTCTAATATCCCCCAGACCCTTCTAGAGCCCCCCAGGACCCTTCTAAAAGCCCTCACACCCTTCTAGACCCTCCCCGGATCCTTCTAAAAGCAACCAGACCCTTCTAGAGCCCCCCAGGACCCTTATAAAAGCCCCCAGAGCCTTCTAGATGCCCCCAGGACACTTCTAAAAGCCATCACACCATTCTAGAGCCACACCGGAACCTTCTAAATGCCTCCAGACCCTTCTAGAGCCCCCCAGGACCCTTCTAAAAGCCCCCAGACCCTTCTAGAAGCCCCAGGACTCTTCTAAAAGCCGCCAGACCCTTCTAGATGCCCCCAGGACTCTTCTAAAAGCCCCCAGACCCTTCTAGAGGCCCCCTGGACCCTTCTAAAAGCCTCCAGACATTTGTAGAGCCCCCCAGGACCCTTCTAAATGCACCCAGACCAATCTAGACCCTCTCCGGATCCTTCTAAAAGCACCCAGACCCATCTGGATCCTCCCAGGACCCTTCTAAAAGACTCCAGACCCTTCTAGATGCGCCCAGGACCCTTCTAAAAGCTTCCAGACCCTTCTAGAGGCCCCCAGGACCCTTCTGAAAACCCCCAGACCCTTCTAGAGCCCACCAGGACCCTTCTAAATGCCCCCAGACCCTTCTAGAGCCGCCCAGGGCCCTTCTAAAAGCTTCCAGACCCTTCTAGAGGCCCCCAGGACCCTTCTGAATGCCCCCAGACCCTTCTAGAGCCCCCCAGGACCCTTCTAAAAGACTCCAGACCCTTCTACAGCCCCCCAGGACCCTTCTGAAAGCCCCCAGACCCTTCTAGAGCTACCCAGGACCCTTCTAAAATCCCCTAGACGCTTCTAGAGCCCCTTAGGACCCTTCTAAAAGCACCCAGACCCTTCTAGAGCCCCCTAGGCCCCTTCTAAAAGCACCCTGACCCTTCTAGAGAACCACAGGACCCTTCTAAAAGCCCCCAGACCCTTCTAGACCCTCCCTGGATCATTCTAAAAGCACCCAGACCCTTCTAGAGCCTCCCAGGACCCTTCTAAAATCCCTCAGACAATTCTAGAGGCCCCCAGGACCCTTCTAAAAGCCCCCAGAGCCTTCTAGATGCCCCTAGGAACCTTCTAAAAGCCCTCACACTCTTCTAGAGCCCACCAGGACTATCCTAAAACTCCCCCGACCCTTCTAGAGCCCCCCAGGACACTTCTAAAAGCACCCAGACCCTTCTAGAGACCCGCAGGACCCATCTAAAAGCCCCCAGACCCTTCTAGAGCCCCCCAGGACCCTTCTAAAAAACTCCAGACCCTTCTACAGCCCCCCAGGACCCTTCTGAAAGCACCCAGACCCTTCTAGAGCTACCCAGAATCCTTCTAAAATACCCCAGACCCTTCTAGAGCTCTCCAGGACCCTTCTAATATCCCCCAGACCCTTCTAGATGCCCCCAAGGCCCCTCTAATGATACTCAGACCCTTCTAGAGCCCCCAAGGACCCTTCTAACAGGACCCAGACCCTTCTAGAGACCCGCAGGACAATTCTAAAAGCCCCCAGACCCTTCTAGAGCCTCCCGGGACCCTTCTAAAAGACCCCAGACCCTTCTAGAGCTCCCCGGGACCCTTCTAAAAGCACCCAGACCCTTCTAGAGCCCCCCATAACCCTATAAAAGCCCCCACACCCTTCTTGAGGCACCCAGGACCCTTCCAAAATACCCCAGACCCTTCTAGAGCCACCCAAAGACCCTTCTCAAAGAACCCAGACCCTTCGAGAGCCCGCCAGGACACTTCTATAAGCCCCCAGACCCTTCTAGAGGAACCCAAGGCCCCTCTTAAGGACCCCCGTCTCTCCTAGAAGGGTCTGGTGGCTTTTAGAAGGGTCCTGGGTGGATCTAGAAGGTTCTGGAGGATTTCAGAAGGGTCATGGGTGTCTCTAGAATGGTCTGGGGGCTTTTAGAAGGGTCCTGGGGAGCCCTAGAAGGGTCTGGGTTCTTTTAGAAGGGTCCTGGGATGCTCTAGAAGGTTCTTGGGGCTTTCAGAAGGGTCCTGGGGGCCTCTATAAGGGTCTGGGTGCTTTTAGAAGGGTCCTGGGGGGCTCTAGAAGGGTCTTGGGGCTTTTAGAAGGGTCCTGGGGTGCTCTAGAAGGTTCTGGGGGCTTTTAGAAGAGTCCTGGTGTCCTCTAGAAGGGTCTGAGGGCTTTAGAATGGTCCCGGGAGGCTCTAGAATGGTCTGGGGTTTTTTAGAAGGATCCGGGGAGTGTCTAGAAGGGTCTGGGGGCTTTTAGAAGGGTCCTGGGGGTCTCTAGAAGGGTCTGGTGGCTTTCAGAAGGGTCCTGGGGTCCTCTAGAAGGGTCTGGGGTCTTTTAGAAGGGTCCGGGGGGCCTCTAGAAGGGTCTGGGGGCTTTTAGAATGGTCCTGGGGTACTCTAGAAGGGCCTGGGTACTTTTAGAAGGGTCCTGGGTTGCTCTAGAAGGGACGGGGTTCATTAAGAGGGGCCCTGGGTGCCTCTTGAAGGGTCTGGGGGCATTTAGAAGGGTCCTGGGGGGCTCTAGAAGGTTCTAGGGGCTTTTAGAAGGGTACTGGGGGGCTCTAGAAGGGTCTGGGGGCTTTTAGAATGATCCTAGGTGGCTCTAGAAGGGTCTGGGGTCTTTTCGAAGGATCCGGGGAGGGTCTAGAAGGGTCTGTGGGGTTTTAGAAGTGTCCTAGGGGCCTCTAGAAGGGTCTGGGGGCTTTTAGATGGGTCCTAGGGGGCTCTAGAAGGGTCTGGGGGCTTTTGGAATGATATTGGGGGGCTCTAGAAGGGTCTGGGGGCTTTTAGAAGGGTCCTGGGGTTCTCTAGAAGGGTCTGGTTGCTTTTAGAAGGGTACTGGGAGCCTCTAGAAGGGTCTGGGTGCTTTTAGAAAGGTCCTGGGGGGCTCTAGAAGGGTCTAGAGGCTTTTAGACGGGTCCTGGGGTCCTCTAGAAGGGTCTGGGTGCTTTTAGAAGGGTCCTAGTTGGATCTAGAATGGTCTGGGGGCTTGTAGAAGGGTCCGGGGATCTCTAGAAGGGTCTGGGGGCTTTTAGAAGGGTCCTGGGGGCATCTAGAAGGGTCTGGGAGCTTTTAGAGGGGTCCTGGGGGGCTCTAGAAGGGTCTGGGGGCTTGTAGAAGGGTCCTGGGTGATGCTAGAAGGGTCTGGGGACTTTTAGAAGGGTCCTGGGGGGCTCAAGAAGGGTCTGAGGGCTTTTAGAAGGGTTCTGGGGGGCTCTAGAATGTTCTGGGGGCTTTTAGAAGGGTCCTGGGTCCTCTAGAAAGGTCTGGGGGCTTTTAGAAAGGTCCTGTGAGGGTCTAGAAGGGTCTGGGGGCTTTTAGAAGGGTCCTGGGGGGCTCTAGAAGGGTCTGGGAGCTTTTAGTAGGGTCCTGGGGGGCTCTAGAAGGGTCTGGGGTCTTTTAGAATGGTCCGGGGGACTCTAGAAGGGTCTGGGGTCTTTTAGAAGGGTCCTGGAGGCCTCTAGAAGGATCTGGGGGCTTTTAGATGGGTCCTGGGGTTCTCTAGAAGGGTCTGGGGGCATTTAGAAGGGTCCTGATGGGCTCTAGAAGGGTCTGGGGGCTTTTAGAATGATCCGGGGACGGTCTAGAAGGGTCTTTATGCTTTTTGAAGGATCCTAGGCGGCTCTAGAAGGGTCTGGGGTCTTTTAGAAGGGTCCTGGGGGGCTCTAGAAGGGTCTGGGTGCTTTTAGAATGGTCAGGGGAGGCTCTAGAAGGGTCTGGGGGCTTTTAGAAGGGTCCTGGGAGGCTCTAGAAGGGTCTAGAGGCTTTTAGAAGGGTCCTGGGGGCCTCTAGATGGGTCTGGGGGCGTTTAGATGGATCCGGGGAGGGTCTAGAAGGGTCTGGTTGCTTTTAGAAGGGTCCTGGGGTTCTCTAGAAGGGTCTGGTTGCTTTTAGAAGGGTACTGGGAGGCTCTAGAAGGGTCTGGGTGATTTTAGAAAGGTCCTGGGGGGCTCTAGAAGGGTCTGGGTGCTTTTAGAATGGTCCGGGGGGGCTCTAGAAGGGTCTGGGGAATTTTAGAAGGGTCCTCGGATACTCTAGAAGGGTCTGGGGGCTTTTAGAAGGGTCCTGGGGTTCTCTAGAAGGGTCTGGTTGCTTTTAGAAGGGTCTGGGAGCCTCTAGAAGGGTCTGGGTGCTTTTAGAAAGGTCCTGGGGGGCTCTAGAAGGGTCTAGAGGCTTTTAGACGGGTCCTGGGGTCCTCTAGAAGGGTCTGGGTGCTTTTAGAAGGGTCCTGGTTGGATCTAGAAGGGTCTGGGGGCTTGTAGAAGGGTCCGGGGATCTCTAGAAGGGTCTGGGGGCTTTTAGAAGCGTCCTGGGGGCATCTAGAAGGGTCTGGGAGCTTTTAGAAGGGTCCTGGGGGGCTCTAGAAGGGTCTGGGGGCTTTTAGAAGGGACCTGGGGGCATCTAGAAGGGTCTGGGAGCTTTTAGAATGATCCTGGGGGGCTCTAGAAGGGTCTGGGGGCTTTTAGAATGGTCAGGGGAGGCTCTAGAAGGGTCTGGGGGCTTTTAGAAGGGTCCTGGGAGGCTCTAGAAGGGTCTAGAGGCTTTTAGAAGGGTCCTGGGGGCCTCTAGATGGGTCTGGGGGCGTTTAGAAAGGACCTGTGAGGCTCTGGAAGGGTCTGGGTGCTTTTATGAGGGTCCTGGGGGCCTCTAGAAGGGTCTGGGGGCTTTTATAAGGGTCCGGGGGGGCTCTAGAAGAATCTGGGGACTTTTAGAAGGGTCCTGGTGGCATCTAGACGTGTCTGGGGGCTATTAGAAGGGTCCTGGGGGGCTCTAGAAGGGTCTGGGGGCTTGTAGAAGGGTCCTGGGAGGCTCTGGAAGGGTCTGGGTGCTTTTATAAGGGTCCTGGGGGCCTCTAGAAGGGTCTGGGGGCCTATAGAAGGGTCCTGGGAGGCTCTAGATGGGTCTGGGGGCTTGTAGAAGGGTCTTGGGGGGCTCTAGAAGGTTCTGGGTGCTTTTAGAAGGGTCCTGGGTGGCTCTAGAAGGGTCTGGGGGCTTTTAGAAGTGTCCTGGGGTGCTCTAGAAGGGTCTGGGGAATTTTAGAAGGGTCCTCGGATGCTCTAGAAGGGTCTGGGTGCTTTTAGAAGGGTCCTGGAGGGGTCTAGAATGTTCTGGGGGCTTTCAGAAGGGTCCTGGGGGTCTCTAGAAGGGTCTGGGGGCTTTTAGAAGGGTCCTGTGGGGCTCTAGAAGGGTCTGGGTGCCTTTAGAAGGGTCCTGGGTGACTCTAGAATGTTCTGCTAGCTTTCAGAAGGGTCCTGGGGTCATCTAGAAGGGTCTGGGGTCTTTTAGAAGGTTCCTGGGGGGCTCTAGAAGGGACTGGGTTCCTTAAGAGGGGCCCTTGGTGCCTCTTGAAGGGTCTGGGGGCATTTAGAAGGGTCCTGCGGGACTCTAGAAGGGTCTAGGGACTTTTAGAAGGGTACTGGGGGGCTCTAGAAGGGTCTGGGGGCATTTAGAAGGGTCCTGCGGGACTCTAGAAGGGTCTAGGGACTTTTAGAAGGGTACTGGGGGGCTCTAGAAGGGTCTGGGGGCTTTTAGAATGATCCTGGGGGCTCTAGAAGGGTCTGGGGGCTTTTCGAAGGATCCGGGGAGGGTCTAGAAGGGTCTGGGGGCTTTTTAGAAGGATCCTAGGGGCCTCTAGAAGGGTCTGGGGGCTTTTAGATGGGTCCTAGGGGCTCTAGAAGGGTCTGGGGGCTTTTAGAATGATCCTGGGGGGCTCTAGAAGGGTCTGGGGGCTTTTAGAATGATCCGGGGACGGTCTAGAAAGGTCTGGGTGCTTTTTGAAGGATCCTAGGGGTCTCTAGAAGGGTCTGGGTGCTTTTAGAAGGATCCTGGGTGACTCTAGAATGTTCTGCTAGCTTTCAGAAGGGTCCTGGGGTCATCTAGAAGGGTCTGGGGTCTTTTAGAAGGTTCCTGGGGGGCTCTAGAAGGGACTGGGTTCCTTAAGAGGGGCCCTTGGTGCCTCTTGAAGGGTCTGGGGCATTTAGAAGGGTCCTGCGGGTCTCTAGAAGGGTCTAGGGACTTTTAGAAGGGTACTGGGGGGCTCTAGAAGGGTCTGGGGGCTTTTAGAATGATCCTGGGGGGCTCTAGAAGGGTCTGGGGGCTTTTCGAAGGATCCGGGGAGGGTCTAGAAGGGTCTGGGGGCTTTTAGAAGGGTCCTAGGGGCCTCTAGAAGGGTCTGGGGCTTTTAGATGGGTCCTAGGGGGCTCTAGAAGGGTCTGGGGCTTTTAGAATGATCCTGGGGGGCTCTAGAAGGGTCTGGGGGCTTTTAGAATGATCCGGGGACGGTCTAGAAAGGTCTGGGTGCTTTTTGAAGGATCCTAGGGGTCTCTAGAAGGGTCTGGGTGCTTTTAGAAGGATCCGGGGAGGGTCTAGATGGGTCTGGGGGCTTTTAGAAGGGTCCTGGGGTTCTCTAGAAGGGTCTGGTTGCTTTTAGAAGGGTACTGGGAGGCTCTAGAAGGGTCGGGGTGCTTTTATAAGGGTCCGGGGAGCCTCTAGAAGGGTCTGGGTGATTTTAGAAAGGTCCTGGGGGGCTCTAGAAGGGTCTAGAGCTTTTAGACGGGTCCTGGGGGCCTCTAGAAGGGTCTGGGGGCTTTTAGATGGGTCCTAGGGGGCTCTAGAAGGGTCTGGGGCTTTTAGAATGATCCTGGGTGGCTCTAGAAGGGTCTGGGGGCTTTTAGAATGATCCGGGGACGGTCTAGAAAGGTCTGGGTGCTTTTTGAAGGATCCTAGGGGGCTCTAGAAGGGTCTGGGGGCTTTTAGAAGGATCCGGGGAGGGTCTAGATGGGTCTGGGGGCTTTTAGAAGGGTCCTGGGTTCTCTAGAAGGGTCTGGTTGCTTTTAGAAGGGTACTGGGAGGCTCTAGAAGGGTCGGGGTGCATTTATAAGGGTCCGGGGAGCCTCTAGAAGGGTCTGGGTGATTTTAGAAAGGTCCTGGGGGCCTCTAGAAGGGTCTAGAGGCTTTTAGACGGGTCCTGGTGTGCTCTAGAAGGGACGGGGGGGCTTAAGAAGCGCCCTGGGGCCTCTAGAAGGTTCTGGGGGCTTTTAGAAGGGTCCTGGGGGCTCTAGAAGGGTTTGGAAAGTTTTTAGAATCGTCCTGGGGGCTCTAGAAGAGTCTGGGGGCTTTTAGAAGGGTCCTGGGGGGCTCTAGAAGGGTCTGGGGGCTTTTAGAAGGGTCCTGGAGGCCTCTAGAAGGATCTGGGGGCTTTTAGATGGGTCCTGGGGTTCTCTAGAAGGGTCTGGGGGCATTTAGAAGGGTCCTGAGGGGCTCTAGAAGGGTCTGGGGGCTTTTAGAATGATCCGGGGACGGTCTAGAAGGGTCTTTATGCTTTTTGAAGGATCCTAGGCGGCTCTAGAAGGGTCTGGGGTCTTTTAGAAGGGTCCTGGGGGGCTCTAGAAGGGTCTGGGGGCTTTTAGAATGTTTAGGGGAGGCTCTAGAAGAGTCTGGGGGCTTTTAGAAGGGTCCTGGGAGGCTCTAGAAGGGTCTAGAGGCTTTTAGAAGGGTCCTGGGGGCCTCTAGAAGGGTCTGGGGGCGTTTAGAAGGGACCTGTGAGGCTCTGGAAGGGTCTGGGTGCTTTTATAAGGGTCCTGGGGGGCTCTAGAAGAATCTGGGGACTTTTACAAGGGTCCTGGTGACATCTAGACGGGTCTGGGGGCTATTAGAAGGGTCCTGGGGGGCTCTAGAAGGGTCTGGGGGCTTGTAGAAGGGTCCTGGGTGGCTCTGGAAGGGTCTGGGTGCTTTTATAAGGGTCCTGGGGGCCTCTAGAAGGGTCTGGGGGCTTTTACAAGGGGCGGGGGGGCTCTAGAGGAATCTGGGGACTTTTAGAAGGGTCTTGGGTGGCTCTAGAAGGGTCTGGGGGCTTTTAGAAGGGTCCGGGGGGGCTCTAGAAGGGTCTGGGGAATTTTAGAAGGGTCCCTCGGATTCTCTAGAAGGGTCTGGGGGCTTTTAGAAGGGTCCCTGGAGGGCTCTAGATGGTTCTGGGGGCTTTTAGAAGGGTCCTGGGGGTCTCAAGAAGGGTCTGGGGCTTTTAGAAGGGTCCTGGGGGGCTCTAGAAGGGTCTGGGTGCCTTTAGAAGGGTCCTGGGTGACTCTAGAATGTTCTGCTGGCTTTCAGAAGGGTCCTGGGTGGCTCTAGAAGGGTCTGGGGTCTTTTAGAAGGGTCCTGGGTGGCTCTAGAAGGGTCTGGGGGCTTTTAGAAGGGTCCTGGGGTGCTCTAGAATGGTCTGGGGGCTTTTAGAAGGGTCCTGGGAGGCTCTAGAAGGGTCTGTTGTCTTTTAGAAAGGTCCTTTGAGGATCTAGACGGGTCTGGGGGCTTTTAGAAGGGTCCTGGGATGCTCTAGAAGGGTCTGGGGGCTTTTAGAATGGTCCTAGGGGCCTCTAGAAGGGTCTGGGGGCTTTTAGATGGGTCCTAGGGGGCTCTAGAAGGGTCTGGTGGCTTTTAGAATGATCCTGGGGGGCTCCAGAAGGGTCTGGGGGCTTTTAGAATGATCCGGGGACGGTCTAGAAAGGTCTGGGTGCTTTTTGAAGGATCCTAGGGGGCTCTAGAAGGGTCTGGGGGCTTTTAGAAGGATCCGGGGAGGGTCTAGAAGGGTCTGGGGGCTTTTAGAAGGGTCCTGGGGTTCTCTAGAAGGGTCTGGTTGCTTTTAGAAGGGTACTGGGAGGCTCTAGAAGGGTCTGGGTGCTTTTATAAGGGTCCGGGGAGCCTCTAGAAGGGTCTGGGTGATATTAGAAAGGTCCTGGGGGGCTCTAGAAGGGTCTGGGTGCTTTTAGAAGGGTCCGGGGGGGCTCTAGAAGGGTCTGGGGAATTTTAGAAGGGTCCTCGGATTCTCTAGAAGGGTCTGGGGGCTTTTAGAAGGGTCCTGGAGGGCTCTAGAAGGTTCTGGGGGCTTTTAGAAGGGTCCTGGGGGTCTCTAGAAGGGTCTGGGGCCTTTTAGAAGGGTCCTGGGGGGCTCTAGAAGGGTCTGGGTGCCTTTAGAAGGGTCCTGGGTGACTCTAGAATGTTCTGCTGGCTTTCAGAAGGGTCCTGGGGTCCTCTAGAAGGGTCTGGGGGCTTTTAGAAGGGTCCTGGGTGGCTCTAGAAGGGTCTGGGGGCTTTTAGAAGGGTCCTGGGGTGCTCTAGAATGGTCTGGGGGCTTATAGAAGGGTCCTGGGAGGCTCTAGAAGGGTCTGGGGGCTTTTAGAAAGGTCCTGGGTGGCTCTAGAAGGGTCTGGGGGCTTTTCGAAGGGTCCTGGGAATATCTAGAAGGGTCTGGGGGCTTATAGAAGGGTCCTGGGAGGCTCTAGATGGGTCTGGGTGCTTTTAGAAGGGTCCTGGGATGCTCTAGAAGGGTCTTGGGGCTTGTAGAAGGGTCTTGGGGGGCTCTAGAAGGTTCTGGGTGCTTTTAGAAGGGTCCTGGGTGGCTCTAGAAGGGTCTGGGTGCTTTTAGAAGGGTTCGGGGGGGCTCTAGAAGGGTCTGGGTGCTTTTAGATGTGTCCTGGGGTGCTCTAGAAGGGTCTGGGGAATTTTAGAAGGGTCCTCGGATTCTCTAGAAGGGCCTGGGTTCTTCTAGAAGGGTCCTGGAGGGCTCTAGAAGGTTCTGGGTGCTTTCAGAAGGGTCCTGGGGGTCTCTAGAAGGGTCTGGGCGCTTTTAGAATGGTCCTGGGGGGCTCTAGAAGGGTCTGGGGGCTTTTAGAAGGGTCCTGGGGTGCTCTAGAAGGATCTGGGGGATTTTAGATGGGTCCTGGGGTGCTCTAGAAGGGTCTGGGGGCATTTAGAAGGGTCCTGGGTGGCTCTAGAAGGGTCTGGGGGCTTTTAGAATGATCCGGGGACGGTCTAGAAGGGTCTTTATGCTTTTTGAAGGATCCTAGGCGGCTCTAGAAGGGTCTGGGGTCTTTTAGAAGGGTCCTGGGGGGCTCTAGAAGGGTCTAGAGGCTTTTAGAAGGGTCCTGGGTGCCTCTAGAAGGGTCTGGGGGCGTTTAAAAGGGACCTGTGAGACTCTGGAAGGGTCTGGGTGCTTTTATAAGGGTCCTGGGGGACTCTAGAAGGGTCTGGAGGCGTTTAGAAGGGACCTGTGAGGCTCTGGAAGATCTGGGTGCTTTTACAAGGGTCCGAGGGGGCTCTAGAAGGGTCTGGGGACTTTTAGAAGGGTCCTGGTGGCCCCTAGACGGGTCTGGGGGCTATTAGAAGGGTCCTGCGGGGCTCTAGAAGGGTCTGGGTGCTTGTAGAAGGGTCCTGGGGGGGTCTAGAACGGTCTGGGGGCTTTTAGAAGGGTCCTGGGGGTCTCTAGAAGGGTCTGGATGCTTTTAGATGGGTCCTAGGGGGCTCTAGAAGGGTCAGGGGGCTTTTAGAATGATCCTGGGGTGCTCTAGAAGGGTCTGGGGGCTTTTAGAATGATCCAGGGACGGTCTAGAAAGGTCTAGGTGCTTTTTGAAGGATCCTAGGGGGCTCTAGAAGTGTCTGGGGTCTTTTAGAATGATCCGGGGAGGGTCTAGAAGGGTCTGGGTGCTTTTAGAAGGGTCCTGGGAGGCTCTTGAAGGGTCTGGGTGCTTTTATAAGGGTCCGGGGAGCCTCTAGAAGGGTCTGGGTGCTTTTGGAAAGGTCCTGGAGTGCTCTAGAAGGGTCTAGAGGCTTTTAGACGGGTCCTGGTGTGCTCTAGAAGGGACGGCGGGGCTTAAGAAGGGCCCTGGGGCCTCTAGAATGGTCTGGGGGCTTTTAGAAGGGTCCTGGGGGGCTCTAGAAGGGTCTGGGGGCTTTTAGAAGGGTCCTGGGGGGCTCTAGAAGGGTCTGGGGGCTTTTAGAATGGTCCTGGAGGCCTCTAGAAGGATCTGGGTGCTTTTAGATGGGTCCTGGGGTTCTCTAGAAGGGTCTGGGGGCATTTAGAAGGGTCCTGAGGGGATCTAGAAGGGTCTGGGGGCTTTTAGAATGATCCGGGGACGGTCTAGAAGGGTCTTTATGCTTTTTGAAGGATCCTAGGCGGCTCTAGAAGGGTCTGGGTTCTTTTAGAAGGGTCCTGGGGGGCTCTAGAAGGGTCTGGGGGCTTTTAGAATGGTCAGGGGAGGCTCTAGAAGAGTCTGGGGGCTTTTAGAAGGGTCCTGGGGGGCTCTAGAAGGGTCTAGAGGCTTTTAGAAGGGTCCTGGGGGCCTCTAGAAGGGTCTGGGGGCGTTTAGAATGGACCTGTGAGGCTCTGGAAGGGTCTGGGTGCTTTTATATTGGTCCTGGGGGCCTCTAGAAGGGTCTGGGGGCTTTTATAAGGGTCCAGGGCGGCTCTAGAAGAATCTGGGGACTTGTAGAAGGGTCCTGGGAGGCTCTGGAAGGGTCTGGGTGCTTTTATAGGGGTCCTGGGGGCCTCTAGAAGGGTCTGGGTGCTTTTACAAGGGTCCGGGGGGGCTCTAGAAGAATCTGGGGACTTATAGAAGGGTCCTGGGTTACTCTAGAAGGGTCTGGGGGCTTTTAGAAGGGTCCGGGGGGGCTCTAGAAGGGTCTGGGGTCTTTTTGAAGGGTCCTGGAGGGCTCTAGATGGTTCTGGGGGCTTTCAGAAGGGTCCTGGGGTGCTCTAGAATGGTCTGGGGGCTTTTAGAAGGGTACTGGGGGGCTCTAGAAGGGTCTGGGTGCCTTTAGAAGGGTCCTGGGTGACTCTAGAATGTTCTGCTGGCTTTCAGAAGGGTCCTGGGTTCCTCTAGAAGGGTCTGGGGGCTTTTAGAAGGGTCCTGGGTGGCTCTAGAAGGGTCTGGGGGCTTTTAGAAGCGTCCTGGGGTGCTCTAGAAGGGTCTGGGGGCTTTTAGATGGGTCCTGGGGTGCTGTAGAAGGGTCTGGGGGCATTTAGAAGGGTCCTGAGGGGCTCTAGAAGGGTCTGGGGGCTTTTAGAATGATCCGGGGACGGTCTAGAAGGGTCTTTATGCTTTTTGAAGGATCCTAGGCGGCTCTAGAAGGGTCTGGGGTCTTTTAGAAGGGTCCTGGTGGGCTCTAGAAGGGTCTAGAGGCTTTTAGAAGGGTCCTGGGGGCCTCTAGAAGGGTCTGGGGGCGTTTAGAAGGGACCTGTGAGGCTCTGGAAGGGTCTGGGTGCTTTTATAAGGGTCCTGGGGGCCTCTAGAAGGGTCTGGGTGCTTTAACAAGGGTCCGGGGGGGCTCTAGAAGGGTCTGGGGACTTTTAGAAGGGTCCTGGGTTGCTCTAGAAGGGACGGGGTTCATTAAGAGGGGCCCTTGGTGCCTCTTGAAGGGTCTGGGGGCATTTAGAAGGGTCCTGGGGGACTCTAGAAGGGTCTAGGGACTTTTAGAAGGGTACTGGGGGGCTCTAGAAGGGTCTGGGGGCTTTTAGAATCATCCTGGGGGGCTCTAGAAGGGTCTGGGGGCTTTTCGAAGGATCCGGGGAGGGTCTAGAAGGGTCTGGGGGCTTTTAGAAGGGTCCTAGTGGCCTCTAGAAGGGTCTGGGGGCTTTTAGATGGGTCCTAGGGGGCTCTAGAAGGGTCTGGGGGCTTTTAGAATGGTCCTGGTGTGCTCTAGAAGGGTCTGGGGGCATTTAGAAGGGTCCTGAGGGGCTCTAGAAGGGTCTGGGGGCTTTTAGAATGATCCGGGGACGGTCTAGAAGGGTCTTTATGCTTTTTGAAGGATCCTAGGCGGCTCTAGAAGGGTCTGGGGTCTTTTAGAAGGGTCCTGGGGGGCTCTAGAAGGGTCTGGGCGCTTTTAGAATGGTCCTGGGAGGCTCTAGAAGGGTCTGGGGGCTTTTAGAAGGGTCCTGGGGGGCTCTAGAAGGGTCTAGAGGCTTTTAGAAGGGTAATGGGGGCCTCTAGAAGGGTCTGGGGGCGTTTAGAAGGGACCTGTGAGGCTCTGGAAGGGTCTGGGTGCTTTTATAAGGGTCCTGGGGGCCTCTAGAAGGGTCTGGGTGCTTTTACAAGGGTCCGGGGGGGCTCTAGAAGGGTCTGGGGACTTTTAGAAGGGTCCTGGTGGCGCCTAGACGGGTCTGGGGGCTATTAGAAGGGTCCTGGGGGGCTCTAGAAGGGTCTGGGTGCTTGTAGAAGGGTCCTGGGTGGGTCTAGAACGGTCTGGGGGCTTTCAGAAGGGTCCTGGGGGTCTCTAGAAGGGTCTGGGTGCTTTTAGATGGGTCCTAGGGGGCTCTAGAAGGGTCAGGGGGCTTTTAGAATGATCCTGGGGGGCTCTAGAAATGTCTGGGGGCTTTTAGAATGATCCAGGGACGGTCTAGAAGGGTCTGGGTGCTTTTTGAAGGATCCTAGGGGGCTCTAGAAGGGTCTGGGGGCTTTTAGAAGGATCCGGGGAGGGTCTAGATGGGTCTGGGGGCTTTTAGAAGGGTCCTGGGGTTCTCTAGAAGGGTCTGGTTGCTTTTAGAAGGGTACTGGGAGGCTCTAGAAGGGTCTGGGTGCTTTTATAAGGGTCCGGGGAGCCTCTAGAAGGGTCTGGGTGATTTTAGAAAGGTCCGGGGGGCTCTAGAAGGGCCTGGGGGCTTTTAGAAGGGTCCTGGGGGGCTCTAGAAGGGTCTGGGGCCTTTTAGAAGGGTCCTGGGGGCCTCTAGAAGGGTCTGGGTGCCTTTAGAAGGGTCCTGGGTGACTCTAGAATGTTCTGCTGGCTTTCAGAAGGGTCTTTATGCTTTTTGAAGGATCCTAGGCGGCTCTAGAAGGGTCTGGGGTCTTTTAGAAGGGTCCTGGGTTCCTCTAGAAGGGTCTGGGGGCTTCTAGAAGGGTCCTGGGTGGCTCTAGAAGGGTCTGGGGGCTTTTAGAAGGGTCCTGGGGTGCTCTAGAATGGTCTGGGGGCTTTTAGAAGGGTCCTGGTAGGCTCTAGAAGGGTCTGGGGGCTTTTAGAAAGGTCCTGGGTGGCTCTAGAAGGGTCTGGGGGCTTTTCGAAGGGTCCTGGGAATCTCTAGAAGGGTCTGGGGGCTTATAGAAGGGTCCTGGGAGGCTCTAGATGGGTCTGGGTGCTTTTAGAAGGGTCCTGGGATGCTCTAGAAGGGTCTTGGGGCTTGTAGAAGGGTCTTGGGGGGCTCTAGAAGGTTCTGGGTGCTTTTAGAAGGGTCCTGGGTGGCTCTAGAAGGGTCTGGGGGCTTTTAGAAGGGTTCGGGGGGGCTCTAGAAGGGTCTGGGTGCTTTTAGAAGTGTCCTGGGGTGCTCTAGAAGGGTCTGGGGAATTTTAGAAGGGTCCTCGGATTCTCTAGAAGGGTCTGGGTGCTTCTAGAATGGTTCTGGAGGGCTCTAGAAGGGTCTGGGGGCTTTTAGAAGGGTCCTGGGGTGCTCTAGAATGGTCTGGGGGCTTTTAGAAGGGTCCTGGGAGGCTCTAGAAGGGTCTGGGGGCTTTTAGAAAGGTCCTGGGATGCTCTAGAAGGGTCTGGGGGCTTTTCGAAGGGTCCTGGGAATCTCTAGAAGGGTCTGGGGGCTTATAGAAGGGTCCTGGGAGGCTCTAGATGGGTCTGGGTGCTTTTAGAAGGGTCCTGGGATGCTCTAGAAGGGTCTTGGGGCTTGTAGAAGGGTCTTGGGGGGCTCTAGAAGGTTCTGGGTGCTTTTAGAAGGGTCCTGGGTGGCTCTAGAAGGGTCTGGGGGCTTTTAGAAGGGTTCGGGGGGGCTCTAGAAGGGTCTGGGTGCTTTTAGAAGTGTCCTGGGGTGCTCTAGAAGGGTCTGGGGAATTTTAGAAGGGTCCTCGGATTCTCTAGAAGGGTCTGGGTGCTTCTAGAATGGTCCTGGAGGGCTCTAGAAGGTTCTGGGGGCTTTCAGAAGGGTCCTGGGGGTCTCTAGAAGGGTCTGGGCGCTTTTAGAAGGGTCCTGGGGGGCTCTAGAAGGGTCTGTGTGCCTTTAGAAGGGTCCTGGGTGACTCTAGAATGTTCTGCTAGCTTTCAGAAGGGTCCTGGGGTCATCTAGAATGGTCTGGGGTCTTTTAGAAAGGTCCGGGGGGGTTCTAGAAGGGTCTGGGGACTTTTAGAAGGGTCCTGGGTTGCTCTAGAAGGGACGGGGTTCCTTAAGAGGGGCCCTTGGTGCCTCTTGAAGGGTCTGGGGGCATTTAGAAGGGTCCTGGGGGACTCTAGAAGGGTCTAGGGACTTTTAGAAGGGTACTGGGGGGCTCTAGAAGGGTCTGGGGGCTTTTAGAATCATCCTGGGGGGCTCTAGAAGGGTCTGGGGGCTTTTCGAAGGATCCGGGGTGGGTCTAGAAGGGTCTGGGGGCTTTTAGAAGGGTCCTAGTGGCCTCTAGAAGGGTCTGGGGGCTTTTAGATGGGTCCTAGGGGGCTCTAGAAGGGTCTGGGGGCTTTTAGAATGATCCTGGGGGGCTCTAGAAGGGTCTGGGGGCTTTTAGAATGATCCGGGGACGGTCTAGAAAGGTCTGGGTGCTTTTTGAAGGATCCTAGGGGGCTCTAGAAGGGTCTGGGGGCTTTTAGAAGGATCCGGGGAGGGTCTAGATGGGTCTGGGGGCTTTTAGAAGGGTCCTGGGGTTCTCTAGAAGGGTCTGGTTGCTTTCAGAAGGGTACTGGGAGGCTCTAGAAGGGTCGGGGTGCTTTTATAAGGGTCCGGGGAGCCTCTAGAAGGGTCTGATTGATTTTAGAAAGGTCCTGGGGGGCTCTAGAAGGGTCTAGAGGCTTTTAGACGGGTCCTGGGGGCCTCTAGAAGGGTCTGGGTGCTTGTAGAAGGGTCCTGGGGGCCTCTAGAAGGGTCTGGGTGCTTTTAGAAGGGTCTGGGTGGCTCTAGAAGGGTCTGGGGGCTTTTAGAAGGGTCCTGGGGGGCTCTAGAAGGGTCTGGGGGCTTTTAGAAGGGTCCTGGGGGCCTCTAGAATGGTCTGGGAACTTTTAGAATGGTCCTGGGGGGCTCTAGAAGGGTCTGGGGGCTTTTAGAAGGGTCCTGGTGTGCTCTAGAAGGGTCTGGGGGCTTTTAGATGGGTCCTGGGGTGCTGTAGAAGGGTCTGGGGGCATTTAGAAGGGTCCTGAGGGGCTCTAGAAGGGTCTGGGGGCTTTTAGAATGATCCGGGGACGGTCTAGAAGGGTCTTTATGCTTTTTGAAGGATCCTAGGCGGCTCTAGAAGGGTCTGGGGTCTTTTAGAAGGGTCCTGGGGGGCTCTAGAAGGGTCTGGGGGCTTTTAGAATGGTCCTGGGAGGCTCTAGAAGGGTCTGGGGTCTTTTAGAAGGGTCCTGGGGGGCTCTAGAAGGGTCTAGAGGCTTTTAGAAGGGTCCTGGGGGCCTCTAGAAGGGTCTGGGGGCGTTTAGAAGGGACCTGTGAGGCTCTGGAAGGGTCTGGGTGCTTTTATAAGGGTCCTGGGGGCCTCTAGAAGGGTCTGGGTGCTTTTACAAGGGTCCGGGGGGGCTCTAGAAGGGTCTGGGGACTTTTAGAAGGGTCCTGGGTTGCTCTAGAAGGGACGGGGTTCCTTAAGAGGGGCCCTTGGTGCCTCTTGAAGGGTCTGGGGGCATTTAGAAGGGTCCTGGGGGACTCTAGAAGGGTCTAGGGACTTTTAGAAGGGTACTGGGGGGCTCTAGAAGGGTCTGGGGGCTTTTAGAATCATCCTGGGGGGCTCTAGAAGGGTCTGGGGGCTTTTCGAAGGATCCGGGGAGGGTCTAGAAGGGTCTGGGGGCTTTTAGAAGGGTCCTAGTGGCCTCTAGAAGGGTCTGGGTGCTTTTAGGTGGGTCCTAGGGGGCTCTAGAAGGGTCTGGGGGCTTTTAGAATGATCCTGGGGGGCTCTAGAAGGGTCTGGGGGCTTTTAGAATGATCCGGGGACGGTCTAGAAAGGTCTGGGTGCTTTTTGAAGGATCCTAGGGGGATCTAGAAGGGTCTGGGGGCTTTTAGAAGGATCCGGGGAGGGTCTAGATGGGTCTGGGGGCTTTTAGAATGGTCCTGGGGTTCTCTAGAAGGGTCTGGTTGCGTTTAGAAGGGTCTGGGTGGCTCTAGAAGGGTCTGGGGGCTTGTAGAAGGGTCCTGGGGGGCTCTAGAAGGGTCTGGGGGCTTTTAGAAGGGTCCTGGGGGCCTCTAGAAGGGTCTGGGAGCTTTTAGAATGGTCCTGGGGGGCTCTAGAAGGGTCTGGGTGCTTTTAGAAGGGTCCTGGTGTGCTCTAGAAGGGTCTGGGGGCTTTTAGATGGGTCCTGGGGTGCTGTAGAAGGGTTTGGGGGCATTTATAAGGGTCCTGAGGGGCTCTAGAAGGGTCTGGGGGCTTTTAGAATGATCCGGGGACGGTCTAGAAGGGTCTTTATGCTTTTTGAAGGATCCTAGGCGGCTCTAGAAGGGTCTGGGGTCTTTTAGAAGGGTCCTGGGGGGCTCTAGAAGGGTCTGGGGTCTTTTAGAATGGTCCTGGGAGGCTCTAGAAGGGTCTGGGGGCTTTTAGAAGGGTCCTGGGGGGCTCTAGAACGGTCTAGAGGCTTTTAGAAGGGTCCTGGGGGCCTCTAGAAGGGTCTGGGGGCGTTTAGAAGGGACCTGTGAGGCTCTGGAAGGGTCTGGGTGCTTTTATAAGGGTCCTGGGGGACTCTAGAAGGGTCTGGGTGCTTTTACAAGGGTCCGGGGGGGCTCTAGAAGGGTCTGGGAGCTTTTAGAAGGGTCCTGGGGGGCTCTAGAAGGGTCTGGGTGCTTGTAGAAGGGTCCTGGGTGGGTCTAGAACGGTCTGGGGGCTTTCAGAAGGGTCCTGGGGGTCTCTAGAAGGGTCTGGGTGCTTTTAGATGGGTCCTAGGGGGCTCTAGAAGGGTCAGGGGGCTTTTAGAATGATCCTGGGGGGCTCTAGAAGGGTCTGGGGGCTTTTAGAATGATCCAGGGAGGGTCTAGAAGGGTCTGGGTGCTATTTGAAGGATCCTAGGGGGCTCTAGAAGGGTCTGGGGGCTTTTAGAAGGATCCGGGGATGGTCTAGAAGGGTCTGGGTGCTTTTAGAAGGGTCCTGGGGGTCTCTAGAAGGGTCTGGTGGCTTTTAGAAGGGTCCTGGGAGGCTCTTGAAGGGTCTGGGTGCTTTTATAAGGGTCCGGGGAGCCTCTAGAAGGGTCTGGGTGCTTTTGGAAAGGTCCTGGAGTGCTCTAGAAGGGTCTAGAGGCTTTTAGACGGGTCCTGGTGTGCTCTAGAAGGGACGGGGGGGCTTAAGAAGGGCCCTGGGGCCTCTAGAAGGGTCTGGGGGCTTTTAGAAGGGTCCTGGGGGGCTCTAGAAGTGTTTGGAAGTTTTTAGAAGCGTCCTGGGGGTCTGTAGAAGGGTCTGGGTGCTTTTAGAAGGGTCCTGTGGGGCTCTAGAATGATCTGGTGGCTTTCAGAAGGGTCGTGGGGGCCTCTAGAAGGGTCTAGGGGCTTTTAGAAGGGTCCGGGGGAGCTCTAGAAGGGTCTGGGGGCTTTTAGAAGGGTCCTGGGGTGCTCTAGAAGGGTCTGGGGGCTTTTAGAAGGGTCCTAGTGTGCTCTAGAAGGTACGGGGGGGCTTAAGAGGGTCCTTGGGGCCTCTAAAAATGTCTGGTGTCTTTTAGAAGGGTCCTGGGGGGCTGTATAAGGGTCTGGAGGATTTTAAATGGGTCCGGGGGGGCTCTAGAAGGGTCTGGCTGCTTTTAGAAGGGTCCTGGGGTGCTCTAGAATAGTTAGGGTCCTGGGGGTCTGTAGAAGGGTCTGGGGGCTTTCAGAAGGGTCCTGGGGGACTCTAGAAGGGTCTGGGTGCTTTTAGAAGGGTACAGGGGGGCTCTGAAAGGGTCTGGGTGCTTTTAGAATGGTCCTGGGGGCCTCTAGAAGGGTCTGGGGGCTTTTAGAAGGGTCCTGGGATGCTCTAGAAGGGTCTGGGGGCTTTTAGAAGAATCCGGGGAGGGTCTAGATTAGTCTGGGGGCTTTTAGAAGGGTCCTTGGGTGCTCTAGAATGGTCTGGGTGCTTTTAGAAGGATCCGGGGAGGGTCTAGAATGGTTTGGGGGCTTTTAGAATGGTCCTGGGGGGCTCTAGAAGGGTCTGGGTGCTTTTAGAAGGGTCCTGTGGGGCTCTAGAAGGGTCTGGGGGCTTTTAGAAGTGTTCTGGGGGTCTCTAGAAGGGTCTATAGGCTTTTATAGGGTCCTCGGGGTCTGTAGAAGTGTCTGGGTGCTTTTAGAAGGGTCCTGTGGGGCTCTAGAAGGTTCTGGGGGCTTTCAGAAGGGTCCTGGGGGCCTCTAGAAGGGTCTAGGGGCTTTTAGAAGGGTCCGGGGAGGCTCTAGAAGGGTCTGGGGTCTTTTAGAAGGGTCCTGGGTTGATCTGGAAGGGTCTGGGGACTTTTAGAAGGGTCCTGGGCTGCTCTAGAAGGGACGGGGTGCCTTAAGAGGGGCCCTGGGGGGCTCTAGAATGGTCTGGGATCTTTTAGAAGGGTCCTGGGGTGCTATAGAAGGGTCTGGGGCCTTTTAGAATGGTCCTGGGGATCTCTAGAAGTGTCTGGGGGCTTTTAGAATTATCCGGAGAGGGTCTAGAAATTTCTGCGGCCTTTTAGAAGGGTCCTGGGGGGCTCTAGAAGGGTCTGGGGGCTTTTAGAAGGGTCTTGGCGGGCTCTAAAATGGTCTGGGGGCCTTAAGATGGGCCCTGGGTACATCTAGAAGGGTCTGGGGTCTTTTAGAAGGGTCCTGGGGTCTCTAGAAGGGTGTGGGGGCTTTTAGAAGGGTCCTGGGGGGCTCTAGAAGGGTCTGGGGGCTTTTAGAAGGGTCCTGGGAGGATCTAGAAGGGTATGGGGGCTTTTAGAAGGATCCGGGGAGGGTCTAGAAGGGTCTGGGGGCTTTTAGAAGGGTCCTGGTTGCCTCTAGAAGGGTCTCGGGACTTTTAGAAGAGACCTGGGGGCCTCTAGAAGGGTCTGGGGGCTTTTAGAATGATCCGGGGACGGTCTAGAAGGGTCTTTATGCTTTTTGAAGGATCCTAGGCGGCTCTAGAAGGGTCTGGGGTCTTTTAGAGGGGTCCTGGGGGGCTCTAGAAGGGTCTGGGGCTTTTAGAATGGTCCTGGGAGGCTCTAGAAGGGTCTGGGGGCTTTTAGAAGGGTCCTGGGGGGCTCTAGAAGGGTCTAGAGGCTTTTAGAAGGGTCCTGGGGGCCTCTAGAAGGGTCTGGGGGCGTTTAGAAGGGACCTGTGAGGCTCTGGAAGGGTCTGGGTGCTTTTATAAGGGTCCTGGGGGCCTCTAGAAGGGTCTGGGTGCTTTTACAAGGGTCCGGGGGGGCTCTAGAAGGGTCTGGGGACTTTTAGAAGGGTCCTGGGTTGCTCTAGAAGGGACGGGGTTCCTTAAGAGGGGCCCTTGGTGCCTCTTGAAGGGTCTGGGGGCATTTAGAAGGGTCCTGGGGGACTCTAGAAGGGGTCTAGGGACTTTTAGAAGGGTACTGGGGGGCTCTAGAAGGGTCTGGGGGCTTTTAGAATCATCCTGGGGGGCTCTAGAAGGGTCTGGGGTCTTTTCGAAGGATCCGGGGAGGGTCTAGAAGGGTCTGGGGGCTTTTAGAAGGGTCCTAGTGGCCTCTAGAAGGGTCTGGGTGCTTTTAGGTGGGTCCTAGGGGGCTCTAGAAGGGTCTGGGGGCTTTTAGAAGGGTCCTGGGGTGCTCTAGAAGGGTCTGGGGGCTTTTAGAATGATCCGGGGACGGTCTAGAAAGGTCTGGGTGCTTTTTGAAG
>JAUNZM010002184.1:0-46822 GCA_033459285.1 Clamator glandarius | reverse complement strand
GTTTTCTGGGGCCAAATTTTCAATCTGATCCCTGGGGATCTGATCCAGGTAAGGGACACAGTGCTTGGATCAGACCCTGAGGGATCAGATTGAAAATTTGGCCCCAGAGCCCAGCATCGTGTCCCCGTCCCTGGATCAGATCCCCAGGGATCAAATTGAAAATTTGGCCCCTGAGCACAGCATCGTTTCCCTTGGATCAGGTCTTCAGAGGTCAGAATGAAAACTTGGCCCCATGTCATAGCAACGTGACCCCTTCCCCGATCAGATCCCGAGGGATCCCAGTGAGATCTTGGCCCCAACCCCAAGCATCGTGTCCCCTTCCCGGGTCAGATCCCCAGGGATCAGATTGGACATTTGGCCCCATGTCACAGCATCGTGTCCCCTTCCTGGCTGAGACCCCCAGGGATCACAGGTCTGATCCAAGGGACATGATGTTGTGACATGGGGCCAAATGTCCAATCTGATCCCTGGGGATCCCATGGGGCTGATTTGTTTGGGGGGGGGGGGGGGGGGGGGGGGGGAAATCGTGGCTGTAATTCCCCACGATGCTGAGCTATGGGGCCAAATTTCAATCTGATCCATCGGGGTCTGATCTTGAAAAGGGGACACGATGCTGCGGTTTTGGGCCAAGTGTTTTCTGGGGCCAAATTTTCGATCTGATCCAGGTAAGGGACACAGTGATCCCTCAGACCCTGAGGGATCAGATTGAAAATTTGGCCCCAGAGCCCAGCATCGTGTCCCTGTCCCTGGATCAGATCCCCAGGGATCAGATTGGACATTTGGCCCCGTGTCACAGCATCGTGTCCCCTTCCTGGCTGAGACCCCCAGGGATCACAGGTCTGATCCAAGGGACATGATGTTGTGACATGGGGGCAAATGTCCAATCTGATCCCTGGGGATCCCATGGGGCTGATTTGTTTGGGGGGGGGGGGGGGGGGGAGGAAATCGTGGCTGTAATTCCCCACGATGCTGAGCTATGGGGCCAAATTTCAATCTGATCCATCGGGGTCTGATCTTGAAAAGGGGACACGATGCTGCGGTTTTGGGCCAAGTGTTTTCTGGGGCCAAATTTTCGATCTGATCCAGGTAAGGGACACAGTGATCCCTCAGACCCTGAGGGATCAGATTGAAAATTTGGCCCCAGAGCCCAGCATCGTGTCCCCGTCCCTGGATCAGATCCCCAGGGATCAGATTGGACATTTGGCCCCGTGTCACAGCATTGTGGCCCTTTCCATTCATTGGAGCTGTCTCCTGGGGCCAAATTTTCTATCTGATCCCTCAGGGTCTGAGCCAAGGGATGCTGTGAAATGGGGCCAAATTTTCATTGTGATCCAGGAAGGGGAAAAGATGCTGTCTCCTGGGGCCAAGTTTCAACCTGCTCCCTCAGGGTCTGATCCAAGGGACACGATGCTTTTACATGGGGCCAAATTTCCAATCTGATCCCTGGGGGGGATCTGATCGAGGAAGGGGACACGACGCTGGGCTCCGGGGCCAAATTTTCAATCTGATGAGGGAAAGGGACACGACACTGTGATATGGGGCCAAAGTTTCACCGTGATCCCTGGGGGATCTGATCCAGGAAGGGGACACGTAGCTGCGTCCTGGGGCCAAGTTTCAATCTGATCCTTCAGGGTCTGATCTAAGGGACACGATGCTGTGTCCTGGGGCCAAGTTTTCCCTGTGATCCTGGGGATCTGATCCAGGAAGGGGACACGATGCTGTCTCCTGGGGCCAAGTTTTCAGTCTGATCCCTGAGGATCTGATCCAGGAAAGGGACACGATGCTGTGCTCTGGGGCCAAATTATCACCGTGATCCCTCGGGATCCGATCAACGGAAAAGGGCCACGATGCTGTAACGTGGGGCCAAGGTCTCTCTGTGATCCTTTGGGTTCTGATCCAGGGAAAAGGACACGATGCTGGGCTCTGGGGCCAAGTTTTCAATCTGATCCCTCAGAGTCTGTTCCAAGGGACACGACGCTGTGATATGGGGCCAAATTCCCAATCTGATCCCTGTGGATCTTATAAAGGGGAGGAGGCCAAATGCTTTGTTTTGGGGCCAAGTTGTTCCTGTGATCCCTGGGGAACTGATCCAGGGAAGGGGACACGATGCTGTGCTCGGGGGCCAAATTTTCACCGTGATCCCTCGGAGTCTGAGCCATGAGACAGGACGCTGTGAGATGGGGCCAAGTTATGGCTATGATCCCTGAGGATCTTGATGCAGGAAGGGGACACGATGATGTGACATGGGGCCAAATGACCAATCTGATCCCTCTGATTTTGATCCAGAAAGGGGACACGATGCTGGCCTCTGGGGCCAAGTGTTTTCTGGGGTCAAATTTTCAATCTGATCCCTCGGGATCTGATCCCGGGAAGGGGACACGATGCTGCGTTTTTGGGCCAAGTGTTTTCTGGGGCCAAATTTTCATTGTGATCCTTGGGGATCTGATCCAGAAAGGGGAAACGATGCTGTGTCCTGGGGCCAAGTTTTCAGTCTGATCCCTCAGGGTCTGATCCGGGAAGGGGTCACGATGCTTTTTTGGGACGGGGGTACAAATTGTGTCTGTGACTCCATGATGTGCTCTGGGGCCAAATGTTTTCTGGGGCCAAATTTTCAATGTGATCCCTCGGGATCTGATCCGGGAAGGGGACACGTCGCTGCGTCCTGGGGCCAAGTTTCAGTCTGATCCCTCGGGATCCAATTAATGGAAAGGGACATGATGCTCTGTCCTGGGGCCAAGTTTTCAATCTAATCCCTCTGATTTTGATCCAGAAAGGGGACACGATGCTGGCCTCTGGGGCCAAGTTTTCTCTAGGGCCAAATTTTCAATCTGATCCCTCGGGATCTGATCCTGGGAAGGGGACACGATGCTGCGTTTTTGGGCCAAGTGTTTTCTGGGGCCAAATTTTCATTGTGATCCTTGGGGATCAGATCCAGGAAGGGGAAACGATGCTGTATCCTGGGGCCAAGTTTTCAGTCTGATCCCTCAGGGTCTGATCCAAGGCACACGATGCTTTTACATGGAGCCAAATTTTCAGTCTAATCCCTCTGATTCTCATCCAGGAAGGGGACACGGTGCTGGGCTCGGGGCCAAATTTTCATTGTGATCCCTCGGGGTCTGATCCAGGAAGGGGACACGTCGCTGCGTCCTGGGGCCAAGTTTCAGTCTGATCCCTCGGGATCCAATTAATGGAAAGGGACACGATGCTGTGTCCTGGGGCCAAGTTTTCAGTTTGATCCCACATGGTCTGATCCAAGGGACACGATGCTGTGACATGGGGCCAAATCTCCAATCTGATCCCTGGGGGATCTGATCCAGGAAGGGGACACGATGCTTTGGGTTGGGGCCAAGTTGTCACTGGGATCCCTCAGGGTCTGATCCGGGAAGGGGACACGATGCTTTTTTGGGATGGGGGGTACAAATTGTGTCTGTGATTCCACGCGACGCTGTGCTCTGGGGTCAAATTTTCAATGTGATCCCTCGGGATCTGATCCAGGAAGGGGACACGTCACTGCGTTCTGGGGCCAAATTTCAATCTGATCCCTCAGGATCTGATCTAAGGGACACGATGCTGTGTCCTGGGGCCAAGTTTTCAGTCTGATCCCTCTGATTCTGATCCAGAAAGGGGACACGATGCTGGGCTCGGGGGCCAAATTTTCATTGTGATCCCTCCGGATCTGATCCAGAAAGGGACACGATGCTTTGTCCTGGGGCCAAGTTTTCAGTCTGATCCCTCTGATTCTGATCCAGGAAGGGGACACGATGCTGCGCTTCGGGGCCAAATTTTCCCTGTGATCCCCGGGGCTCCGATCCAGCAAGGGGACACGACGCTTCGTTAGCGGAGGCTGCAGGGACCTTTATTGGGGAGCAGGTTTGGAGGGGGGGAACACGCACTCGGGTGGCTCCTCTTCTCCCACCCCAGGGGCGCTCGGAGGGGTCCGGCCACCTCCTTGGCCCCTTCTCCATCAGGAACCACCCCCCCAGCTCGTCCCACAGCTCCCAGGTGCTCCCAGGGCTGGGGGGGGGGGGGGGGGGTCCCCACCGTGGGGCTGGGGGAGGTTCTGGGGGGACACGGGGCTGGGGAGGCAGCGGGGAAGGAGACGGCATCTCAGGAGGCTTCTCCAGCGACGTTGGGTCCTCTCAGATCCCTGGGGATGGAGGAGAAACCAGAGTCACCTTGAGGAGCTCCAGAGCCCAAGGTGGGACCCTCCGGCATCACCTCAAGGACCCCCAGACCAACCACTGAGGTCCCCAACGTACCCCTAGGGACCCCCAGATCCCAAGTTGGACCCTCCAACATCACTTTGAGGATCTCCAGACCCCAAGTTGGACCCTCCAACATCACTTTGAGAACCTACAGACCCCATGTTGGACCCTCTAACATCACTTTGAGGACCCCCAGACCCCAAGTTGGGACCCTCCAACATCACTTTGAGGATCTCCTGACCCCAAGTTGGGACCCTCCAACATCACTTTGAGAACCTCCAGACCCCATGTTGGACCCTCTAACATCACTTTGAGGACCTCCAGACCCCAAGATGAACCCTCCAGCACCAGCTTAGGGACCTCCAGATCAACCACTGGGACCTCCAAGAGAGCTCTGGGGACCTCCAGACCCCAAGTTGGGACCCTCCAGCACCACTTTGAGGACCTCCAGACCCAACACCATGTCCGGGACCTCCTGAACAACCTTGAGGACCTCGTGACCAACTACTGGGACCTCCAATACAGCTCTGGGCACCCTCAGATCCCAAGTTGGGACCCTCCAACATCACTTTGAGGACCCCCAGACCCCAAGTTGGACCCTCCAACATCACTTTGACGAGCTCCAGACCCCAACTTGGACCCTCCAACACCACTTTGAGGAGCTCCAGACCCCAAGTTGGACCCTCTAACATCACCTTGAGGACCTCCAGACCCCAAGTTCGACCCTCCAACATCACTTTGAGGATCTCCAGACCCCAAGTTGGACCCTCCAACATCACTTTGAGGACCCCCAGACCCCAAGTTGGACCCTCCAACATCACTTTGAGGACCCCCAGACCCCAAGTTCGACCCTCCAACATCACTTTGAGGATCTCCAACCCCAAGTTGGACCCTCCAACATCACTTTGAGGACCTCCAGACCCCAACTTGGACCCTCCAACATCACTTTGAGGAGCTCCAGACCCCAAGTTGGACCCTCCAACATCACTTTGAGGAGCTCCAGACCCCAACTTGGACCCTCCAACACCACTTTGAGGATCTCCAGACCCCAAGTTGGACCCTCCAACATCACTTTGAGGACCTCCAGACTCCAAGTTGGACCCTCTAACATCACTTTGAGGACCTCCAGACCCCAACTTGGACCCTCCAACACCACTTTGAGGAGCTCCAGACCCCAAGTTGGACCCTCCAACATCACTTTGACGAGCTCCAGACCCCAAGTTAGACCCTCCAACATCACTTTGAGGAGCTTCAGACCCCAAGTTGGACCCTCCAACATCACTTTGAGGAGCTCCAGACCCCAACTTGGACCCTCCAACACCACTTTGAGGAGCTCCAGACCCCAACTTGGACCCTCCAACACCACTTTGAGGACCTCCAGACCCCAATTGGACCCTCCAACATCACTTTGACGAGCTCCAGACCCCAAGTTAGACCCTCCAACATCACTTTGAGGAGCTTCAGACCCCAAGTTGGATGCTCCAACATCACTTTGAGGACCCCTAGAACCCAAGTTGGGACCCTCCAACAGCACTTTGAGGAGCTCCAGACCCCAAGTTGGACCCTCCAACATCACTTTGAGGAGCTCCAGACCCCAAGTTGGGACCCTCCAACATCACTTTGAGGAGCTCCAGACCCCAAGTTGGACCCTCCAACATCACTTTGAGGACCTCCAGACCCCAAGTTGTACCCTCTAACATCACTTTGAGGACCTCCAGACCCCAAGATGAACCCTCCAGCACCAGCTTGGGGACCTCCAGACCAACAACTGGGACCTCCAAGAGAGCTCTGGGGATCTACAGACCCCAAGTTGGACCCTCCAACACCACTTTGAGGACCTCCAGACCCCAAGTTCGACCCTCCAACATCACTTTGAGGAGCTTCAGACCCCAAGTTGGACCCTCCAACATCACTTTGAGGAGCTCCAGACCCCAACTTGGACCCTCCAACACCACTTTGAGGAGCTCCAGACCCCAACTTGGACCCTCCAACACCACTTTGAGGAGCTCCAGACCCCAAGTTGGACCCTCCAACATCACTTTGAGGACCTCCAGACTCCAAGTTGGACCCTCTAACATCACTTTGAGAACCTCCAGACCCCAACTTGGACCCTCCAACATCACTTTGACGAGCTCCAGACCCCAAGTTAGACCCTCCAACATCACTTTGAGGAGCTTCAGACCCCATGTTGGATGCTCCAACATCACTTTGAGGACCCCTAGAACCCAAGTTGGGACCCTCCAACAGCACTTTGAGGAGCTCCAGACCCCAAGTTGGACCCTCCAACATCACTTTGAGGAGCTCCAGACCCCAAGTTGGACCCTCCAACATCACTTTGAGGACCTCCAGACCCCAAGTTGTACCCTCTAACATCACTTTGAGGACCTCCAGACCCCAAGATGAACCCTCCAGCACCAGCTTGGGGACCTCCAGACCAACAACTGGGACCTCCAAGAGAGCTCTGGGGATCTACAGACCCCAAGTTGGACCCTCCAACACCACTTTGAGGACCTCCAGACCCCAAGTTGGACCCTCCAACATCAATTTGAGGAGCTTCAGACCCCAAATTGGACCCTCCAACATCACTTTGAGGACCTCCAGACCCCAAGTTGGACCCTCTAACATCACTTTCAGGACCTCCAGACCCCAAGTTAGACCCTCCAACATCACTTTGAAGAGCTCCAGACCCCAAGTTGGACCCTCCAACACCACTTTGAGAACCTCCAGACCCCAAGTTGGACCCTCTAACATCACTTTCAGGACCTACAGACCCCAAGTTAGACCCTCCAACATCACTTTGAGGACCTCCAGACCCCAAGTTGGACCCTCTAACACCACTTTGAGAACCTCCAGACCCCAAGTTGGACCCTCTAACATCACTTTGAGAACCTACAGACCCCAAGTTGGGACCCTCCAACACCACTTTGAGGAGCTCCAGACCCCAAGATGAACCCTCCAACATCACTTTGAGGAGCTTCAGACCCCAAGTTCGACCCTCCAACATCACTTTGAGAACCTCCAGACCCCAAGTTGGACCCTCTAACATCACTTTGAGAACCTACAGACCCCAAGTTGGACCCTCCAACACCACTTTGAGGACCTCCAGACCCCAAGATGAACCCTCCAGCACCAGCTTAGGGACCTCCAGATCAACCACTGGGACCTCCAAGAGAGCTCTGGGGACCTCTAGACCCCAAGTTGGGACCCTCCAGCACCACTTTGAGGACCTCCAGACCCAACACCATGTCCGGGACCTCCTGAACAACCTTGAGGACCTCGTGACCAACTACTGGGACCTCCAATACAGCTCTGGGCACCCTCAGATCCCAAGTTGGGACCCTCCAACATCACTTTGAGGACCCCCAGACCCCAAGTTGGACCCTCTAACATCACTTTGAGGATCTCCTGACCCCAAGTTGGATGCTCCAACATCACTTTGAGAACCTTCAGACCCCAAGTTGGACCCTCCAACATCACTTTGAGGAGCTCCAGACCCCAAGTTGGGACCCTCCAACATCACTTTGAGGAGCTCCAGACCCCAAGTTGGACCCTCCAACATCACTTTGAGGACCTCCAGACCCCAAGTTGGACCCTCTAACATCACTTTGAGGAGCTTCAGACCCCAAGTTGGACCCTCCAGCACCAGCTTGGGGACCTCCAGACCAACAACTGGGACCTCCAAAGAGCTCTGGGGACCTACAGACCCCAAGTTGGACCCTCCAACACCACTTTGAGGACCTCCAGACCCCAAGTTCGACCCTCCAACATCAATTTGAGGAGCTTCAGACCCCAAATTGGACCCTCCAACATCACTTTGAGGACCTCCAGACCCCAAGTTGGACCCTCTAACATCACTTTCAGGACCTCCAGACCCCAAGTTAGACCCTCCAACATCACTTTGAAGAGCTCCAGACCCCAAGTTGGACCCTCTAACACCACTTTGAGAACCTCCAGACCCCAAGTTGGACCCTCTAACATCACTTTCAGGACCTACAGACCCCAAGTTAGACCCTCCAACACCACTTTGAGGAGCTCCAGACCCCAAGTTGGACCCTCCAACATCACTTTGAGGAGCTCCAGACCCCAAGTTGGACCCTCCAACATCACTTTGAGGACCCCCAGACCCCAAGTTGGGACCCTCCAACACCACTTTGAGGACCTCCAGAACCCCAAGTTGGACCCTCCAACATCACTTTGAGGATCTCCAGACCCCAAGTTGGGCCCTCCAACATCACTTTGAGAACCTTCAGACCCCAAGTTGGACCCTCCAACACCACTTTGAGGACCCCCAGACCCCAAGTTGGACCCTCCAACATCACTTTGAGGACCTCCAGACCCCAAGTTGGACCCTCCAACACCACTTTGAGGATCTCCAGACCCCAAGTTGGACCCTCCAACATCACTTTTAGGACCTCCAGATCCAACACCATGTCCATGACCTCTAGAACCACCTTGAGGACCTCCAGAACAACCACTGGGACCTCCAAGGTAGCTCTGGGGACCCCCAGACCCCAAGTCTGACCTTTGAGGACCTCCAGACATACACCCCACCCCATTCCTGCAGGTGACCCCAGCAATGTCACATTCCCCACGGTCACCTTGGGACGTCAGGGCTTCCTCCGAGTCCACGTCGTAGTCCATTCCTGTGGGCGAGTGCAGATGTTGGGGGGCACCAAGACAGCTCCCACCCACCAACCATAAGGAGAAAGGGGGGCCCCCCGAGATGATTGAGCATCTCCAGTGTGACCAGGGGACCAGGACAACCTTCCCCCCAACCCAGAGCCCTCGGGTCTCACTTTCTTGTGACTCGTTGGACTGGGCTGGGACATCCACGATGGGTCCTGGGGGAAGAGAGAGCGAAGAGCTTGGATTAGGATGGTGTTCACCATGGGGATGCGATGGAGAGAAGCCGCGAGGAGAAGGACTCGGGGTGATGGTCACGCTGGAGGAGAGGGGCTGGGAGAACCTCAGGAGGTTCAACCAGGCCGAGGGTGAGGTCCTACACCTGGGTTGGGACAATCCATAGCCACCAGATCCAGCAGGAGGTGTCCCTGCCCATCCAGGAGGAGGAACTGGATGATCTTTGAGGTCCCTTCCAACCCAACCCATCTCACGGTTCCATGATTCTACGTTTCTTTCACCCCAAGGCCCCCCGGATCCCATCCCTGGAGGTGTTGAAGACCACGTTGGATGGAGCTTGGAGCTCCTGATCCAGCGGGAGGTGTCCCTGCCCATCCAGGAGGAGGAACTGGATGATCTTTGAGGTCCCTTCCAACCCAACCCATCTCACGGTTCCATGATTCTACGTTTCTTTCACCCCAAGGCCCCCCAGATCCCATCCCTGGAGGTGTTGAAGACCACGTTGGATGGAGCTTGGAGCTCCTCATCCAGTGGGATGTGTCCCTGCTCATCCAGGAGGAGGAACTGGATGATCTTTGAGGTCCCTTCCAACCCAACCCATCTCACGGTTCCATGATTCTACGTTTCTTTCACCCCAAGGCCCCCCGGATCCCATCCCTGGAGGTGTTGAAGACCACGTTGGATGGAGCTTGGAGCTCCTGATCCAGTGGGAGGTGTCCCTGCCCATCCAGGAGGAGGAACTGGATGATCTTTGAGGTCCCTTCCAACCCATCTCACGGTTCCATGATTCCACGTTTCTTTCACCCCAAGGCCCCCCGGATCCCATCCCTGGAGGGGTTCCAGGCCAGGTTGGATGGAGCTTCGAGCCCCTGATCCAGCGGGAGGTGTCCCTGCCCATCCAGGAGGAGGAACTGGATGATCTTTGAGGTCCCTTCCAACCCAACCCATCTCACGGTTCCATGATTCTATGTTTCTTTCACCCCAAGGCCCCCCGGATCCCATCCCTGGAGGTGTTGAAGACCACGTTGGATGGAGCTTGGAGCCCCTGATCCAGCAGGATGTGTCCATGGATTTTGAGGTCCCTTCCCACCCAACCCAACCCCTGGTTCGAGGGGCACCCACCGCCCCGAGCCTCCCCGGGGAGGGGGTCGGCGCCGAAGGAGCCGCTGTTGAGGGCGTCGAGGCTGGAGGAGTCGCTGCCCTGGGACTCCCGCGTCGAGTCGGCCGCCCGCGAGCGCTCAGCACCCTCCAGCGTGACCGCGGTCAGGCCTGCCAGGGCGAGAGAGGGGCAGGATGGGGTCCTGAGTACCCCAGGGAGGGGTCCTGAGCACCCCAAGGAGGGGTCCTGAGCATGCACTGCAAGGTCCCTGTGCGCAGGATGAGGTCCCCGTGTGCAGGATGGGGTCCTTAGCACCCCAGGCAAGGATCCTGAGCACAGGATGGGGTCCTGAGTACCCCAAGGAGGGGTCCTGAGCATCCAGGCAGGGGTCCTGAGCATGCACTGCGAGGTCCCTGTGTGCAGGATGGGGTCCTGAGCACCCCATGGAGGGGTCCTGAGCACGCACTGCAAGGTCCCTGTGTGCAGGATGGGGTCCTGAGCACCCCATGGAGGGGTCCTGAGCACGCACTGCAAGGTCCCTGTGCGCAGGATGAGGTCCCTGTGCGCAGGATGGGGACCCTGTGTGCAGGATGGAGTCCTGAGCACTCCAGGCAAGGATCCTGAGCACAGGATGGGGTCCTGAGTACCCCAGGGAGGGGTCCTGAGCACCCCAAGGAGGGGTCCTGAGCATGCACTGCAAGGTCCCTGTGCGCAGGATGAGGTCCTCGTGTGCAGGATGGGGTCCTTAGCACTCCAGGCAAGGATCCTGAGCACAGGATGGGGTCCTGAGTACCCCAGGGAGGGGTCCTGAGCACCCCAAGGAGGGGTCCTGAGCATGCACTGCAAGGTCCCTGTGCGCAGGATGAGGTCCCCGTGTGCAGGATGGGGTCCTTAGCACCCCAGGCAAGGATCCTGAGCATGCACTGTATGATCCCTGTGCGCAGGATGGGGACCCTGTGTGCAGGATGGAGTCCTGAGCACCCCATGGAGGGGTCCTGAGCACGCACTGCAAGGTCCCTGTGCGCAGGATGAGGTCCCTGTGCGCAGGATGGGGACCCTGTGTGCAGGATGGAGTCCTGAGCACTCCAGGCAAGGATCCTGAGCGCAGGATGGGGTCCTGAGTACCCCAGGCAAGGATCCTGAGCGCAGGATGGGGTCCTGAGTACCCCAAGGAGGGGTCCTGAGCACCCAGGCAGGGATCCTGAGCATGCACTGCGAGGTCCTTGTGTGCAGGATGGGGTCCCTGTGTGCGGAATGGAGTCCTGAGCACTCCAGGCAAGGGTCCTGAGCACCCCAGGCAGGGGTCCTGAGCATGCACTGCAAGGTCCCTGTGCGCAGGATGGGGTCCCTGTGTGCAGGATGGAGTCCTGAGCACAGGATGGGGTCCTGAGCACTCCAGGCAAGGATCCTGAGCGCAGGATGGGGTCCTGAGCACCCCAGGGAGGGGTCTTGAGCACCCCAAGGAGGGGTCCTGAGCACCCAGGCAGGGGTCCTGAGCATGCACTGCGAGGTCCCTGTGTGCAGGATGGGGTCCCTGTGTGCGGAATGGAGTCCTGAGCACTCCAGGCAAGGGTCCTGAGCACCCCAGGCAGGGGTCCTGAGCTTGCACTGCAAGGTCCCTGTGCGCAGGATGGGGTCCCTGTATGCAGGATGGAGTCCTGAGCACAGGATGGGGTCCTGAGCACTCCAGGCAAGGATCCTGAGCGCAGGATGGGGTCCTGAGCACCCCAGGGAGGGGTCCTGAGCACCCAGGCAGGGGTCCTGAGCATGCACTGCGAGGTCCCTGTGTGCAGGATGGGGTCCTGAGCACCCCAGGGAGGGGTCCTGAGCACGCACTGCAAGGTCCCTGTGCGCAGGATGAGGCCCCCGCTTACCTTTCCGCAGGCGCTGGGACGAGGTGGTGACATCGCCTGGGGAGGGAGAGGAGGAGGCTCAGCACCCTCAGCCTGCTCAGCACCCTTATCCTGCTCAGCACCCCCATTCCCTCACTGTATACCCATAAAGAGACCCAGCACCCCCATTCTGCTCAGCACCCCAATCCCTCTCAGTATCCCCATAGGATAGCTCAGCACCCCCATTCTGCTCAGCACCCCATTCCCCCTCTATATCCCCATAAGAAGGCTCAGCACCCCCATTCTGCTCAGCACCCCCATTCCCCCTCTGTACCCCCATAAGAAGGCTCAGCACACCAATCCTGCTCAGCACCCCAATCCCTCTCAGTATCCCCATAGGAAGGCTCAGCACCCCCATTCTGCTCAGCACCCCCATTCCCCCTCTGTACCCCCATAAGAAGGCTCAGCACCCCAATCCTGCTCAGCACCCCAATTCTGCTCAGCACCCCCATTCCCTCTCTGTATCCCCATAAGGAGACTCAGCACCCCAATTCTGCTCAGCACCCCCATCCCTCTCAGTATCCCCACAGGAACGCTCAGCACCCCCATTCTGCTCAGCACCCCCATTCCCTCTCTGTATCCCCACAAGGAGACTCAGCACCCTCATCCTGCTCAGCAACCCCATTCTCCTCAGCACCCCAATCCTGCTCATCACCCCCCTTCCCCTCAGCACCCCAATCCTGCTCAGCACCCCAACTCTCACTCTCTCCAGACGCCTCCAGCTTCGCGGGGCTCACAGGTTCTACAAGAGAGAAATTGGGGGGCTCTGAGGGAAACTGAGGCACGGAGCCCCCCAAACCGTGGCCACAGGGGAAACTGAGGCACAGAGCCCCCCCCAAACCTTGGCCACAGGGGAAACTGAGGCACGGAGCCCCCCAAACCGTGGCCACAGGGGAAACTGAGGCACGGAGCCCCCCAAACCTTGGCCAGAGGGGAAACTGAGGCACGGAGCCCCCCCAAACCTTGGCCACAGGGGAAACTGAGGCACGGAGCCCCCCCAAACCTTGGCCACAGGGGAAACTGAGGCACGGAGCCCCCCCAAACCTCGGCCAGTGGGGAAACTGAGGCACGGAGACCCCCAAACCTCAGCCACAGGGGAAACTGAGGCACGGAGCCCCCCCAAACCGTGGCCACAGGGGAAACTGAGGCACGGAGCCCCCCAAACCTTGGCCACAGGGGAAACTGAGGCACGGAGCCCCCCCAAACCTTGGCCACAGGGGAAACTGAGGCACGGAGCCCCCCCAAACCTTGTCCAGAGGGGAAACTGAGGCACGGAGCCCCCCAAACCTTGGCCACAGGGGAAACTGAGGCACGGAGCCCCCCCAAACCTTGGCCACAGGGGAAACTGAGGCACGGAGCCCCCCCAAACCTCAGCCACAGGGGAAACTGAGGCACGGAGCCCCCCCAAACCGTGGCCACAGGGGAAACTGAGGCACGGAGCCCCCCCAAACCTTGGCCACAGGGGAAACTGAGGCACGGAGCCCCCCCAAACCTTGGCCACAGGGGAAACTGAGGCACAGAGCCCCCCAAACCTTGGCCACAGGGGAAACTGAGGCACGGAGCCCCCCAAACCCTGGCCACAGGGGAAACTGAGGCACGGAGCCCCCCAAACCTTGGCCACAGGGGAAACTGAGGCACGGAGCCCCCCAAACCTTGGCCACAGGGGAAACTGAGGCACGGAGCCCCCCAAACCTTGGCCACAGGGGAAACTGAGGCACGGAGCCCCCCCAAACCTCGGCCACAGGGGAAACTGAGGCACGGAGCCCCCCCCAAACCTTGGCCACAGGGGAAACTGAGGCATGGAGCCCCCCCAGACCTCGGCCACAGGGGAAACTGAAGCACGGAGCCCCCCCAAACCTTGGCCACAGAGGAAACTGAGGCACGGAGCCCCCCAAACCTTGTCCAGAGGGGAAACTGAGGCACGGAGCCCCCCAAACCTTGGCCACAGGGGAAATTGAGGCACGGAGCCCCCCAAACCTTGTCCAGAGGGGAAACTGAGGCACGGAGCCCCCCAAACCTTGGCCACAGGGGAAACTGAGGCACGGAGACCCCCAAACCTCGGCCACAGGGGAAACTGAGGCACGGAGGCCCACAAACCTCGGCCACAGGGGAAACTGAGGCACGGAGCCCCCCCAAACCTTGGCCACAGGGGAAACTGAGGCACGGAGCCCCCCCAAACCTTGTCCACAGGGGAAACTGAGGCACGGAGCCCCCCCAAACCTTGGCCACAGAGGAAACTGAGGCACGGAGCCCCCCAAACCTTGTCCAGAGGGGAAACTGAGGCACGGAGCCCCCCAAACCTTGGCCACAGAGGAAACTGAGGCACAGAGCCCCCCAAACCTTGTCCAGAGGGGAAACTGAGGCACGGAGCCCCCCAAACCTTGGCCACAGAGGAAACTGAGGCACGGAGCCCCCCCAAACCTCGGCCACAGGGGAAACTGAGGCACGGAGCCCCCCCAAACCTCAGCCACAGAGGAAACTGAGGCACAGAGCCCCCCCAAACCTTGTCCAGAGGGGAAACTGAGGCACAGAGCCCCCCCAAACCTTGGCCACAGGGGAAACTGAGGCACGGAGCCCCCCCAAACCTCAGCCACAGAGGAAACTGAGGCACAGAGCCGCCCCAAACCTTGTCCAGAGGGGAAACTGAGGCACAGAGCCCCCCAAACCTTGGCCACAGAGGAAACTGAGGCACGGAGCCCCCCAAACCTTGTCCAGAGGGGAAACTGAGGCACGGAGCCCCCCCTCAAGCTCCCCCCGTCCCCCTACCTGACGTCTGTCCTTCCGCACTCAGGGTCACATCCAGGCTGCTCACGGGCCCTGTGGGGACATCGGGGACACCTGGTGACATCAGGGACACCTCGAGTCCAAGGTGGGGGTCCCCACCCCACTGTCCCCCCCTTACCTTGGGCCACCACAGCCACCAGGAGCAGGAGAGCAGCCACGGCCACCGCTGGGGCCCTGTGGAGAGGACACAGAGATTGGGGCTGGGGTCCCTGTCCCCACACTGGTGTCACCTCCATCCCTAAATTGGTGTCACCCCTGTCCCCATGCTGGTGTCACCCCAGGGAGGACATGGGGCTGGGGTCCCTGTCCCCACGGTGTCACCTCCATCCCCGAACTGGTGTCACCCCAGTCCCAAACTGGTGTCACCCCAGCTCCAGGTAGGACATGGTCCTCATCCCCAAACTGGTGTCACCCCTGTCCCCATGCTAGTGTCACCCCAGGTAGGAAACGGGGCTGGGGTCCCTGTCCCCATGGTGTCACATCCATCCCCAAACTGGTGTCACCCCTGTCCCCATGCTGGTGTCACCCCAGGTAGGACACGGGTCTGGGGTCCCTGTCCCCATGGTGTCACCTCTATCCACAAACTGGTGTCATCCCAGTCCCAAACTGGTGTCACCACAGCTCCAGGTAGGACACAGTCCCCATCCCCACATTGGTGTCACCCCAGTCCCCATGCTGGTGTCACTCCAGGTAGGATACAGGGCTGGGGGCCCTGTACCCATGGTGTCACCTCCATCCTCAAACTGGTGTCACCTCAGTCCCCACACAGGTGTCGCCCCAGTCCCCATGCTGGTGTCACTCCAGGTAGGACACGGGGCTGGGGGCCATGTCCCCATGGTGTCACCTCCATCCCCGAACTGGTGTCACCCCAGTCCCAAACTGGTGTCACCACAGCTCCAGGTAGGACACAATCCCCATCCCCACACTGGTGTCACCCCAGTCCCCATGCTGGTGTCACTCCACGTAGGACACGGGGCTGGGGTCCCTGTCCTCATGGTGTCACCTCCATCCTCACACTGGTGTCACCCCAGTCCCCATGCTGGTGTCACTCCACGTAGGACACGGGTCTGGGGTCCCTGTACCCATGGTGTCACCTCCATCTCCAAACTGGTGTCACCCCAGTCCCCTTGCTGGTGTCACTCCAGGTAGGACACGGGGCTGGGGCCATGTCCCCATGGTGTCACCTCCGTCCCCAAACTGGTGTCACTCCTGTCCCCATGCTGGTGTCACTCCAGGTAGGACAAGGGGCTGGGGGCCATGTCCCCATGGTGTCACCTCCATCCTCAAACTGGTGTCACTCCAGTCCCAAACTGGTGTCACCCCAGCTCCAGGTAGGACACAGTCCCCATCCCCACACTGGTGTCACCCCAGTCCTCATGCTGGTGTCACTCCAGGTAGGACACGGGGCTGGGGGCCCTGTCCCCATGGTGTCACCTCCATCATCACACTGGTGTCACCCCTGTCCCCATGCTGGTGTCACTCCAGGTAGGACACGGGGCTGGGGGCCCTGTCCCCATGGTGTCACCTCCATCCTCACACTGGTGTCACCCCTGTCCCCATGCTGGTGTCACTCCAGGCAGGACACGTAGCCGAGGGCCCTGTCCCCATGGTGTCACCTCCATCCTCAAACTGGTGTCACCCCAGTCCCCACACTGCTGTCACCCCAGTCCCCACACTGGTGTCACCACAGCTCCAGGTAGGACACAGTCCCCATCTCCAAACTAGTGTCACCCCAGTCCCCATGGTGGTGTCACCCCAGATAGGACACGGGGCTGGGGGCCCAGTCCTCATGGTGTCACCTCCATCCTCAAACTGGTGTTACCCTAGTCCCTACACTGGTGTCACCCCTGTCCCCATGCTGGTGTCACCCCAGGTGGGACATGGGGCTGGGGTCCCTGTCCCCATGGTGTCACCTCCATCCCCGAACTGGTGTCACCCCAGTCCCCACACTGCTGTCACCCCTGTCGCCATGCTGGTGTCACCCCTGTCGCCATGCTGGTGTCACCCCAGGTAGGACACGGGGCTGGGGTCCCTGTCCCCATGGTGTCACCTCCATCCCCAAACTGGTGTCACTCTTGTCACCATGCTGGTGTCACTCCAGGTAGGACATAGGGCTGGGGTCCCTGTCCCCATGGTGTCACCTCCATCCTCAAACTGGTGTCACCCCAGTCCCAAACTGGTGTCACCACAGCTCCAGGTAGGACACAGTCCCCATCCCCACACTGGTGTCACCCCAGTCCCCATGCTGGTGTCACCCCAGGTGGGACATGGGGCTGGGGTCCCTGTCCCCATAGTGTCACCCCAGTCCCCACACTGGTGTCACCCCTGTCCCCATGCTGGTGTCATCCCAGGTAGGACACGAGGCTGGGGTCCCTGTCCCCATGGTGGTGTCACCCCCAATGTCCCTTCTGTTCCCACCCCTCCTCCATTGTCCCCAGGGTCCTTGCTGTCCCTCCAGTCCCTGCCATCCCTGGAGTCCCCCGGTCCCCTTGGTCCCCTCCGTCCCTTGGTCCTGGGGTCTCCGCTGTCCCCTCTGTCCCCAGGGTCCTCTCTTTCCTCGGAGTCCCCTCTGTCCCCAATGTCCAGCTGTCCCCTCGGTCCCCCTGTCCCCAGGTTTCCCCGGTCCTCACTGTCCCCCCTGCCCCCAGGGTCCCCTCAGTCCTGGGCTCCCCCCTGTCCCTGGGGTGTCCCCTGTCTCCCATGTCCCCGAGGTCCCACTGTCCCCTCTGTCCCCTCTGTCCTCGGGGTCCCCTCTATCCCCGGGGTCCCCAAGGTCCTGCTGTCCCTGCAGTCTCCTGGGTCCTGGGCTTCCCCCTCTCCCCGGGGCCCCCTCTGTCCCCTCTGTCCCCAGGTCCCCTCTGTCCCCAGGGTCCCCCCCTGCTCCCAGGGTCCCCTCGGTCCTGGGCTCCCGGTGTCCCCAGGTCCCCCCTGTCCCTGGGGTCCCACTGTCTCCGCTGTCCCCGGGGTCCCCTCTGTCCCCAGGGTCCCCTCTGTCCCTCGGGGTCCTCATGGTCCTGGGCTCCCCGTTGTTCCCTCTGTCCTCGGGGTCCCTCCCGTCCCCAGGGTCCTCCCTGTCCTCTCAGTCCTGGGCTCCCCGCTGTACCCTCTGTCCCCGGGGTCCCCTCTGTCCCCGGGGTCCCCTCTGTCCCCACGACCCCCTCCGTCCTCTCGGTCCTGGGCTCCCCGCTGTCCCCAGGGTCCTCCCTGTCCCCGGTGTCCCATTTGTCCCCAAGGTCCCCTCTGTTCTGGGCTCCCCAGTGTCCCCCTGTCCCCCCTGTCCCCCGTGTCCTCCCTGTCCCCAGGGTGCCCTCTGTCCCCGCTGTCCCCCCTGTCCCCGGGGTCCCCTCTGTCCCCCGTGTCCCCGCTCACCGGGGGTCTCGGGCCATCCCTGCGCTGCGGGCGCTGCGGGAGCCGCGGCGGCTCCGCCCGGGGCCCTTATAACCGCGAGGGGCCGGGGAGGAGCCGGGGAACCGGGCCAGCCAATCCCATACCGGCACCGGCACCGGCACTGCGGCACCGGGACCCCCCCCGGGACCCCTGAACCGGCACCGGGACCCCCACCGGGACCCCCCCTAGGACCCCCCGAACCGCCACCGGGACCCCCATCGAGCCAGTTAATCCCATACCGGCACCGGCACTGCGGCACCGGGACCCCTCCCGGGACCCCCGAACCTCCACCGGGACCCCCACCGGGCCAGTCAATCCCATACCGGCACCGCGGCACCAGGACCCCCCCTAGGACCCCCGAACCGGCACCAGGACCCCCACCGGGACCCCCGAACCGGCACTGGGACCCCCACCGGGCCAGCCAATCCCATACCGGCACCGGCACGGGCACTGCGGCACCGGGACCCCCCCCGGGACCCCTGAACCGGCACCGGGACCCCCACCAGGACCCCCCCTAGGACCCCCGAACCGCCACCGGGACCCCCACCGAGCCAGTTAATCCCATACCGGCACCGGCACTGCGGCACCGGGACCCCTCCCGGGACCCCCGAACCGGCACCGGGACCCCCACCGGGCCAGTCAATCCCATACCGGCACCGCGGCACCAGGACCCACCCTAGGACCCCCGAACCGGCACCAGGACCCCCACCGGGACCCCCGAACCGGCACTGGGACCCCCACCGGGCCAGCCAATCCCATACCGGCACCGGCACGGGCACTGCGGCACCGGGACCCCCCCCGGGACCCCTGAACCGGCACCGGGACCCCTGAACCGGCACCGGGACCCCCACCGGGACCCCCCCTAGGACCCCCGAACCGCCACCGGGACCCCCATCGAGCCAGTTAATCGCATACCGGCACCGGCACTGCGGCACCGGGACCCCTCCCGGGACCCCCGAACCGCCACCGGGACCCCCACTTGGCCAGTCAATCCCATACCGGCACCGGCACCGCGACACCGGGACACCCCCCGGGACCGCCGAACTGGCACCGGGACCCCCACTGGGACCCCCGAACCGGCACTGGGACACCCACCGGGCCAGCCAATCCCATACCGGCACCGGCACGGGCACTGCGGCACCGGGACCTCCCCCGGGACCCCAGAACCGGCACCGGGAACCCCACCGAGCCAGTTAATCCCATACTGGCACCGGCACTGCGGCACCGAGACCCCTCCCGGGACCCTCGAACCGGCACCGGGACCCCCACCGGGACCCCCGAACCGGCACTGGGACCCCCACCGGGCCAGCCAGTCCCATACCGGCACCGGCACTGCGGCACCAGGACCACCCCCCCCGGGACCTCCCTGGGTCCCCCTCCGGGACCCTCACCGAGACCCCCGAACCGCCACCGGGACCCCGATACTGGCACCGCGGCACCGAGACCCCGCAGGACCCCCCCTGGGACCCCCATACCGACACCGGGACCCCCACCGGGCCACCCAATCCCATACTGGCACCGGCACTGCGGCACCGAGACCCCTCCCGGGACCCCCGAACCGGCACCGGGACCCCCACCGGGCCAGCCAATCCCATACCGGCACCGGCACGGGCACTGCGGCACCGGGACCCCCCCCAGGACCCTCGAACTGGCACCGGGACCCCCACCGGGACCCCCCCTAGGACCCCCGAACCGCCACCGGGACCCCCACCGAGCCAGTTAATCCCATACCGGCACCGGCACTGGGGCACCGGGACCCCCCCCGGGACTCCCGAACCGGCACCGGGACCCCCACCGGGCCAGTTAATCCCATACCGGCACCGGCACCGGGACACCCCCCACCCGGGACCTCCCTGGGACCCCCACCGGGACCCCCACCGAGACCCCCGAACCGGCACCGGGACCCCAATACCGGCACCGGCACCGCTGCAGCGGCCCCCCAACCCCCAGCCCCGGGACCCCCGTACCGGCACTGGGCCAGCACTGCGGCACCGGCACCGCAACCTGCACCGGGACCAGCACCGGGGCAGCCAATCCTGTACCGGGACCAGCCCCGCGGCTCCAACACCGGGACTGGAACCCCGCACCGACACCAGGATCGGCACCGGGACTGGGAACCGGCACCGGGAACCGGTACCGGGACCCCATACCGATACACCGACACCGAGATCTGCACCGGGACTGGGAACCAGCACTGGGAACCAGTACTGGACCCCACATCGACACTGGGACTGCAGCACCGACACCGGGATCTGCACCAGGACTGGGAACCGGCACCGGGAACCGGTACCGGGACCCCATACCAACACCGGGATCTGCACCGGGACTGGGAACCCGCACCGGGAACCGGTACCGGGACCCCACACCAATACACCGACACCGGGATCTGCACCGGGACTGGGAACCAGCACTGGGAACCAGTACCGGACCCCACACCGACACTGGGACTGCAGCACTGACACCGGGATCTGCACCAGGACTGGGAACCGGCACCGGGAACCGGTACCGGGACCCCACACTGACACCGGGATCTGCACCGGGACTGGGAACCAGCACTGGGAACCAGTACTGGGACCCCACACCAACACCAGGATCCGCACCGGGACTGGGAACCAGCACTGGGAACCCGTACTGGGACCCCACACTGACACTGGGATCCGCACTGGGACTGGGAACCAGCACTGGGAACCAGTACCGGACCCCACACTGACACTGGGATCCGCACTGGGACTGGGAACCAGCACTGGGAACCCGTACTGGGACCCCACACCAACACTGGGATCCGCACCGAGACTGGGAACCAGCACTGGGAACCAGTACCGGACCCCACACTGACACTGGGATCCGCACTGGGACTGGGAACCAGCACTGGGAACCAGTACTGGGACCCCACACCAACACCAGGATCTGCACTAGGACTTGGATCTGGCACTGGGAACCGTACTGGGACTGCACTGGGACCAGTACAAGCCATACTGGGAACCTGGGCAGCTGCAGGGACCCCCAGACTGGAGTCCCCAGCACCAACGTGGGGTCACCAGGCTCATCACCAGGACCACCTTGAGGACCTCCAGACCCAGACCAACCACTGGGACCCCCAAAACCACTGTGGGGACCCCTCCGAGGCCCAACCCCACATCTGGGACCTCCAGACCAACCATTGGGACCCCCAGACCCCAAGCTGGGACCTTCCAACATCACTTTGAGGACCCCCAGACCAACCACTGGGACTCTCAACACCACTGTGGGGACCCCCAGACCCCAAACTGGGACCCTCCAGTATCACTTTGAGGACCTCCAGATCCACACCAACCCCTGGGACCCCCAACATCACTTTGAGGACACCCCCAGACCCAACACCATGTCTGGGACCTCCAGACCAACCATTGGGACCCCCAGAATAACTCTGGGGACCCCCAGACCCCAAACTGGGACCCTCCAGCACCACTTTGAGGACCCCCATATCCACATTTGAGACCCTCAAAACCATTTTGAGTACCCCCAATACCACCTTGATGACCCTCAATACCACTTTGAGGACCCCCAACTACACCTAGAGGACCCCCAGACCCACATCCAAGACCCCCAGACCCACTTTGAGGACCTCTAACACCACCTTGAGGACCCCCAACACCACCTTGAGGACCTCCAGACCCATGTCCAGGACCCCCAGACCCACGTCCAGGACCCTGAACACCACCTTGAGGACCCCCAGATCCACGTCCAGGACCCTGAACAACACCTTGATGACCCCCACACCCAAGACCCCCAACCTGAGTGCCACCAACACCACCTCAAGGACCCCCAATGCCAACTCGAGGACCCCTAACACCACTTTGAGAGCCCTCAATACCACTTTGAGGACCCCCAGACCCATGTCCAAGACGCCCAACACCACCCAGAGGACCCCCAGACCCACATCTAAGACTCCCAACACCATCTTGAGGACCCCCAACACCACCTTGCAGACCTCCAGACCCACATCCAAGACCCCCAAAATCTTCTTGAGGACCCCCAACTACATCTAGAGGACCCTCAAAACCACTTTGAGGACCCCCAACTACATCTAGAGGACCCTCAAAACCACTTTGAGGACCCCCAGACCCACATGTAAGACCCTCAAAACCGCTTTGAGGACCCCCAATACCACCTTGGGGACCCCCAACACATCTTTGATGACCCTGAAACCTGACTCGCCACCTGGGACCAGTCTGGTGGGTTTGGGCTGGGGCTGGTGGTGGCCTCGGTGTCCCAAACAAGGATGGCTTTGTGGTGGGGCATCTCAAAGCCCCTTTGTTCCCCAGATGAAGGGGTTGCAATGAGCACCCGTCTCCGGTGTCAGGGGCTGCGCTGGGAGGGGGGACGCTGGGGTCCCACGAGGGTTGGAGGCTCCCAACCCGTTCACTGCGACGGCAGCACCCAAGAGGTCACCGGAACTGGGGCGCTTGCCAGGGTCATGGGACCTCCTGAACCCGGCACCCGGCGTGGGGGACCCTGGTACGGCTGCCGCCGGCACAATGCGGCTCTTGTGGTGCCACCGGAACAATCCGACCGCGTGGCCGCATCGTCTCCACCAGCCGGTATCGCTCGTCCCTGGCACCGGCTCGGTGGCCCCAGGGGACAAGCTGGTGCAGGATGGGGTGTCTTCTGCACCCCCAGAGCTGGCACTGGCATCCCAGTACGGTGAGATGGGCCGGTGATGGTGAGATGAGATGGTCCTGGTGAGCCAGAAAAGTCCTGGTGAGCTGGGATGGTCCTGGTGAGCTAGGATGACCCTGGTGAGCTAGGATGATCCTGGTGAGCCAGGATGGTGATGGTGAGATGAGATGGTCCTGGTGAGGTGGAAAGGTCCTGGTGAGCCAGAGCAGTGATGGTGAGAGAGAATGTTGATGATGAGGTGGAAAGGTCCTAGTGAGCCAGAACGCTGATGGTGAGGTGGAAAGGTCCTAGTGAGCCAGAACGCTGATGGTGAGGTGGAAAGGTCCTGGTGAGCCAGAACAGTGATGGTGAGGTGGGGTGGTCCTGGTGAGCTGGGATGGTGATGGTGAGGTGGAAAGGTCCTAGTGAGCCAGAACGCTGATGGTGAGATGGAAAGATCCTGGTGAGCTGGGACGGTGATGGTGAGGTGGTCCAACCATGATGGTGAGTCCAACCATTCCCACCAACCACAAACCCGTGTCCCTCAGCACCTCGTCCACCTGTCCCTCAAACCCCTCTAGGGAAGGTGACTCAACCCCCTCCCTGGGCAGCCTCTGCCAGGGACCAATGACCCTTTCCATGAAGAAGTTCTTCCTGATGTCCACTCTGAATGTCCCCTGGTGGAGCTTGAGGCCGTTCCCTCTCGTCCTGTCCCCTGTTCCTTGGGAGAAGAGCCCAGCTCCTTCCTCTCCACGACCTCCTCTCAGGGAGTTGGAGAGAGCAACGAGGTCTCCCCTCAGCCTCCTCTTCTCCAGGCTGAACACCCCCAGGTTCCTCACGTGCTCCTCTTCTTCTCCAGCCCCTTCCCCAGCTCCGTTCTCTTCTCTGCACTCGCTCCAGAGCCTCAAGGTCCTTCTTGGAGCGAGGAACTGAAAACTGAACCCAGATTCGAGATGTAGTCTCACCAAGTCCATAAATCCCCTCCCTGGCCCTGCTGGCCACGCCGTGGCTGCTCCAAGCCAAGATGCCCTTGGCCTCCTTGGCCACCTGGGCCCCTGCTGGCTCCTGTTCAACCAACCCCCCAAGGTCCTTCTCCTCCAGGGACCTTTCCAGCCACACTTCTCCTAGTCTGGAGCTGCTCGGGGTTGTTGTGCCCCAAGGGCAGTCCTGATGAGCCTATAGGCCCTGATGAGCCTGTACAGCCCTGTACGGCCCCGATGAGCCTATAGGCCCTGATGAGCCTCTATGGCCCTGTTGAGCCTATAAGGCCCTGTTGAGCCTCTATGGCCCTGTTGAGCCTATAGGCCCTGATGAGGCTGTATGGCCCTGATGAGGCTGTATGGCCCTGATGAGCCTGTAGGGCCCTGATGAGCCTGTAGGGCCCTGATGAGCCTATAAGGCTCTGATGAGCCTGTAGGGCCCTGATGAGCCTGTAGGGCCCTGGTGAGCCTGTAGGCCCTGATTAGCCTGCACGGCCCTGGTGAGCCTATAAGGCCCTGTTGAGCCTCTATGGCCCTGATGAGGCTGTATGGCCCTGATGAGGCTGTATGGCCCTGGTGAGCCTGTATGGCCCTGGTGAGCCTGTACGGCCCTGGTGAGCCTATAGGCCCTGATGAGCCTCTATGGCCCTGTTGAGCCTATAAGGCCCTGTTGAGCCTCTATGGCCCTGTTGAGCCTATAAGGCCCTGTTGAGCCTATAGGCCCTGATGAGGCTGTATGGCCCTGATGAGCCTGTAGGGCCCTGATGAGCCTGTAGGGCCCTGATGAGCCTGTAGGCCCTGATTAGCCTGCACGGCCCTGGTGAGCCTATAAGGCCCTGTTGAGCCTATAGGCCCTGATGAGGCTGTATGGCCCTGATGAGCCTATAGGCCCTGGTGAGCCTGTATGGCCCTGATGAGCCTGTAGGGCCCTGGTGAGCCTATAGGCCCTGATGAGCCTGCACAGCCCTGATGAGCCTATAGGCCGTGATGAGCCTGTACGGCCCTGATGAGCCAATATGGCCCTGATGAGCCTGCACGGCCCTGGAGATCCAGCACAGCCCCTCCACGCGATGCCCAGCACCCGCACCCCAGTGCTCCCAGTGCCTCCAGGCTGAAGCCTCCCCCAGCCCAGGCCTCGCAGGTGCTGCCAGGGGACGACACCGTGTCCTGCCCCGGCCCTGAGGGGGGGACAAGGGCTCTTTGCCCTGGGATCAAGGCCCCTTTGTTCCCGGCCGCTGCGGCTCCGAGATCAAAGCGCCCACGCTGGCACTGGGACGGCACCAGAGAGACCAACACCGGGGAACTGGGAGCACTGGGAGCACTGGTCCTGGTCCCGAGAGTCCCAGGAGCACTGGGAGAACTGGGAATACTGGTCCCAGTCCCAAGAGCCCCAGGAGCACTGGTCCCAGTTACAAGAGCCCCAGGAGCACTGGGAGCACTGGTCCCGGTCCCAAGAGCCCCAGGAGCACTGGGAGAACTGGGAATACTGGTCCCAGTCCCAAGAACCCCAGGAGCACTGGTCCCGGTCCCAAGAGCCCCAGGAGCACTGGGAGAACTGGGAATACTGGTCCCAGTCCCAAGAGCCCCAGGAGCACTGGGAGCACTGGTCCCGGTCCCGAGAGTCCCAGGAGCACAGGGAGCATTGGGAGCACTGGTCCGGGTCCCAAGAGCCCCAGGAACACTGGGAGAACTGGGAGTACTGGTCCCAGCCCCAGGAGCACTGGGAGAATTGGGAGCACTGGGAGCACTGGTCCTACACCTGGGAGCACTGGGAGCACTGCTCCTACAACCAGGAGCACTGGGAGCACTGGTTCCATCCCCAGGAGCACTGGTTCCAGGCCCAAGAGCCTCAGGAGCACTGGTGCCACCACTAGGAGCACTGGGAGCACTGGTCACAGCTCCAGGAGCACTGAGAGTACTGGGAGCACTGGTCCCACCCCTAGAAGCACTGGGAGCACTGGTCCCAGCCCCAGGAGCACTGGGAGCACTAGTCCCACCCCAAGCAGCTCTGGGAGCACTGGTCACAGCTCCAGGAGCACTGAGAGCACTGGTCCCACCCCTAGAAGCACTGGGAGCACTGGTCCCAGCCCCAGGAGCACTGGGAGCACTGGTCCCACCCCAAGCAGCTCTGGGAGCACTGGTCCCACCTCCAGAAGCACTGGGAGCACTGGTCCCGGTCCCAGTTCCAGTTCCAGTCCCAGCAGCACTGGCACCACTGGGAGCACGGGGAGCTCTGACCCCAACGCTTCGATCCCGCTCCCACCACCCTAAGCCCCGCCCCCTCGAGCGACGCCTTTTAAGGCCTCATAAACCACGCCCCGTCTAAACCACGCCCCTCTCTAGCTCCTTCCCTTGCCCTTACTCCACCCCGTCTGCGCATGCGCAGTGCGGGGCCTGACGCCCGCAGGGCCTTCCTGCTCTGTCCTGTCGGTGCTGGCGGCGCCGCCGCCTCGCGCGCCCCCTCGAGGCTGGGAGGGCTCAGAGCAGCTAGCCCTGCGTCACGTGACACCGAGAGAGAGACAATCACACACTCCCCCCCAGCCACGGGAGGTCACGTGGGGGTGGCTCCCAGTGCTCCCTGGGGTGAGACCAGTGCTCCCAGTGCTCATGGGGCTGAGACCAGTGCTCTGAATGCAACCAGTGCTCTTGGGAGTGAGACCAGTACTCCCAGTGCTCCCAGTGTTCCCAGTGCTCCCAGTGCTCCTGGGGCTGAGACCAGTGCTCCCAGTGCTCTCAGTGCTCCTGGAGCTGAGACCAGTGCTCCCAGTGCTCCTGGGGCTGAGACCAGTACTCCCAGTGCTCTCAGTGCTCCTGGAGCTGAGACCAGTGCTCCCAGTACTCCCAGTGCTCCTGGAGCTGAGACCAGTGCTCCCAGTGCTCCTTGGTGTGGGACCAGTGCTCCCAGTGCTCATGTGGCTGAGACCAGTGCTCCCAGTGCTGCTTGGTGTTAGACCAGTGCTCCCAGTGCTCCTTGCTGTGGGACCAGTGCTCCCAGTGCTCCTTGGTGTGAGACCAGTGCTCCCAGTGCTCCTTGGTGTGGGACCAGTGCTCCCAGTGCTCTCAGTGCTCCTTGGTGTGGGACCAGTGCTCCCAGTGCTCATGGGGCTGAGACCAGTGCTCCCAGTGCTGCTTGGTGTTAGACCAGTGCTCCCAGTGCTCCTTGGTGTGGGACCAGTGCTCCCAGTGCTCTCAGTGCTCATGGGGCTGAGACCAGTGCTCCCAGTGCTCCTTGGTGTGGGACCAGTGCTCCCAGTACTTCCAGTGCTCATGGGGCTGAGACCAGTGCTCCCAGTGCTCCTTGCTGTGGGACCAGTGCTCCCAGTACTTCCAGTGCTCCTGGAGCTGAGACCAGTGCTCCCAGTGCTCCTTGCTGTGGGACCAGTGCTCCCAGTACTCCCAGTGCTCATGGGGCTGAGACCAGTGCTCCCAGTGCTCCTTGGTGTGGGACCAGTGCTCCCAGTGCTCCTTGGTGTGAGACCAGTGCTCCCAGTGCTCCTTGGTGTGGGACCAGTGCTCCCAGTGCTCTCAGTGCTCATGGAGCTGAGACCAGTGCTCCCAGTGCTCCTTGGTGTGGGACCAGTGCTCCCAGTGCTCCTTGGTGTGAGACCAGTGCTCCCAGTGCTCCTTGGTGTGGGACCAGTGCTCCCAGTGCTCTCAGTGCTCATGGAGCTGAGACCAGTGCTCCCAGTGCTCCTTGGTGTGGGACCAGTGCTCCCAGTGCTCCTTGGTGTGGGACCAGTGCTCCCAGTACTCCCAGTGCTCCTGGAGCTGAGACCAGTGCTCCCAGTGCTCCTTGCTGTGGGACCAGTGCTCCCAGTACTCCCAGTGCTCATGGGGCTGAGACCAGTGCTCCCAGTGCTCCTTGGTGTGGGACCAGTGCTCCCAGTGCTCCTTGGTGTGAGACCAGTGCTCCCAGTGCTCCTTGGTGTGGGACCAGTGCTCCCAGTGCTCTCAGTGCTCATGGAGCTGAGACCAGTGCTCCCAGTGCTCCTTGGTGTGGGACCAGAGCTCCCAGTAGTCCCAGTGCTCATGGGGCTGAGACCAGTGCTCCCAGTGCTCCTTGGTGTGGGACCCGTGCTCCCAGTACTTCCAGTGCTCATGGGGCTGAGACCAGTGCTCCCAGTGCTCCTTGGTGTGGGACCAGAGCTCCCAGTAGTCCCAGTGCTCATGGGGCTGAGACCAGTGCTCCCAGTGCTCCTTGGTGTGGGACCAGTGCTCCCATTACTCCCAGTGCTCCTGGAGCTGAGACCAGTGCTCCCAGTGCTCCTTGGTGTGGGACCAGTGCTCCCAGTAGTCCCAGTGCTCATGGGGCTGAGACCAGTGCTTCCAGTGCTCCTTGGTGTGGGACCAGTGCTCCCAGTGCTCCTTGGTGTGAGACCAGTGCTCCCAGTGCTCCTTGGTGTGGGACCAGTGCTCCCAGTGCTCCCAGTGCTCATGGAGCTGAGACCAGTGCTCCCAGTGCTGCTTGGTGTTAGACCAGTGCTCCCAGTGCTCCTTGGTGTGGGACCAGTGCTCCCAGTGCTCCTTGGTGTGGGACCAGTGCTCCCAGTGCTCTCAGTGCTCATGGAGCTGAGACCAGTGCTCCCAGTGCTCCTTGGTGTGAGACCAGTGCTCCCAGTGCTCCTTGCTGTGGGACCAGAGCTCCCAGTAGTCCCAGTGCTCATGGGGCTGAGACCAGTGCTCCCAGTGCTCCTTGGTGTGGGACCAGAGCTCCCAGTAGTCCCAGTGCTCATGGGGCTGAGACCAGTGCTCCCAGTGCTCCTTGGTGTGGGACCAGTGCTCCCAGTAGTCCCAGTGCTCATGGGGCTGAGACCAGTGCTCCCAGTGCTCCTTGCTGTGGGACCAGTGCTCCCAGTACTTCCAGTGCTCCTGGAGCTGAGACCAGTGCTCCCAGTGCTCCTTGCTGTGGGACCAGTGCTCCCAGTACTTCCAGTGCTCCTGGAGCTGAGACCAGTGCTCCCAGTGCTCCTTGGTGTGGGACCAGTGCTCCCAGTGCTCATGGGGCTGAGACCAGTGCTCCCAGTGCTGCTTGGTGTTAGACCAGTGGTCCCAGTGCTCCTTGGTGTGGGACCAGTGCTCCCAGTGCTCCTTGGTGTGAGACCAGTGCTCCCAGTGCTCCTTGGTGTGGGACCAGTGCTCCCAGTGCTCTCAGTGCTCATGGGGCTGAGACCAGTGCTCCCAGTGCTGCTTGGTGTTAGACCAGTGGTCCCAGTGCTCCTTGGTGTGGGACCAGTGCTCCCAGTGCTCCTTGGTGTGAGACCAGTGCTCCCAGTGCTCCTTGCTGTGGGACCAGTGCTCCCAGTGCTCCCAGTGCTCATGGAGCTGAGACCAGTGCTCCCAGTGCTGCTTGGTGTGAGACCAGTTCTCCCAGTGCTCCTTGGTGTGGGACCAGTGCTCCCAGTGCTCCTTGGTGTGGGACCAGTGCTCCCAGTGCTCTCAGTGCTCATGGAGCTGAGACCAGTGCTCCCCGTGCTCCTTGGTGTGGGACCAGAGCTCCCAGTAGTCCCAGTGCTCATGGGGCTGAGACCAGTGCTCCCAGTGCTCCTTGGTGTGGGACCAGTGCTCCCAGTAGTCCCAGTGCTCCTTGCTGTGGGACCAGTGCTCCCATTACTCCCAGTGCTCCTTGGTGTGGGACCAGTGCTCCCAGTGCTCCCAGTGCTCCTGGAGCTGAGACCAGTGCTCCCAGTGCTCCTTGCTGTGGGACCAGTGCTCCCAGTACTCCCAGTGCTCCTTGGTGTGAGACCAGTTCTCCCAGTGCTCCTTGCTGTGGGACCAGTGCTCCCAGTGCTCCTTGGTGTGAGACCAGTGCTCCCAGTGCTCCTTGCTGTGGGACCAGTGCTCCCAGTGCTCCCAGTGCTCATGGGGCTGAGACCAGTGCTCCCAGTGCTCCTTGCTGTGGGACCAGTGCTCCCAGTGCTCCCAGTGCTCATGGGGCTGAGACCAGTGCTCCCAGTGCTCCTTGGTGTGGGACCAGTGCTCCCATTACTCCCAGTGCTCATGGGGCTGAGACCAGTGCTCCCAGTGCTCCTTGGTGTGGGACCAGAGCTCCCATTACTCCCAGTGCTCATGGGGCTGAGACCAGTGCTCCCAGTGCTCCTTGCTGTGGGACCAGTGCTCCCATTACTCCCAGTGCTCCTTGGTGTGGGACCAGTGCTCCCAGTGCTGCCAGTGCTCCCAGTGCTCCTGGAGCTGAGACCAGTGCTCCCAGTGCTCCTTGGTGTGGGACCAGTGCTCCCATTACTCCCAGTGCTCCTTGGTGTGGGACCAGTGCTCCCAGTGCTCCCAGTGCTCCCAGTGCTCCTGGAGCTGAGACCAGTGCTCCCAGTGCTCCTTGGTGGGAACTGGATGGGCTTTGAGGTCCCTTCCATCCCACCCCATCCCACGAATCTCCGATCCCTGGGGGGTGTCCAAGGCCAGGTTGGACGGACCTTGAGCCCCTGATCCCACCTGCCTCGTTTCTCATGCAGATTAATTAATTAATTAACCTCCTCCATCTGTTCCGCACGCTTCCCCGCGTTCCCTTCCTTTCCCTTCGCTGATGGAGCCGGAGGCGCAGGACCATCCGACTCGTCAAATCGTTCCCTTCCAACCCTCCTTTTTCCTCCAGGTGTCCACGAGCCGTCTCATTATCGTCTCTCTTAATTAGCAATTAGTGAAGCCGAGCGTTCCAGTCTCTAATTCCCTCTGTAGCGGAAACTTCCGACGAATCCTCTGGTCCCTTCGGTGGGTTTGGAGGGTTTAAATGCAGCTGGTCGGAGACCATGGAGTTTGGTCCCATCTTGGCTCTTCCAGCTTTTCTTCTTGGCTTCATCGGAGCCAGTTTGGGAGCTCCTGGAATTCTTTGGAAATCCTGTTCCAGTGTTGGTTGCATTCCAGGCACAGGGTGACGCTCCTTGTCTTTGGAAGCACATCCAGCCTTTCCAGGCACTGTGATTCCATCTGAGCTGGCTCAGGACCTGCAGGAATTCTTAGGGAATGCTGGTCCAGTGTTGGGTTGCATTCCAGACATAAGGTGATGCTCCTTGTCTTTGGAAGCACATCCAGCCTTTCTGGATGCTCAGTTTCCATCAGAGCCAGTTTGGGACCTCTTGGAATCCTTAGGGAATGCTGGATCAGGCTCTCTGGATGTTCTGCTTCCATCGGAGCTGGTTGGGGACCTCCTGGAATCCTTAGGGAATGCTGGTCCAGTGTCAAGATGTGTTCTAGTCACTGGGTGATGCTCCTTGTCTTTGGAAGCACATCCAGCCTTTCCAGGTGCTGTGATTCCATCGGAGCCAGTTCAGGACCTCCTGGAATCCCTAAGGAATGCTGGACCAGGCTCTCTGGATGTTCTGCTTCCATCGGAGCTGGTTGGGGACCTCCTGGAATCCTTTGGAAATGCTGGACCAGTGTCAAGATGTGTTCTAGTCACTGGGTGATGCTCCTTGTCTTTGGAAGCACATCCAGCCTTTCCAGGCACTGTGATTCCATCAGAGCCAGTTTGGGAGCTCCTGGAATCCCTATGGAATGCTGGTCCAGTGTCAAGATGTGTTCTAGTCACTGGGTGATGCTCCTTGTCTTTGGAAGCACATCCAGCCTTTCCAGGCGCTGTGATTCCATCAGAGCCAGTTCAGGACCTCCTGGAATCCCTATGGAATGCTGGACCAGTGTCAAGATGTGTTCTAGTCACTGGGTGATGCTCCTTGTCTTTGGAAGCACATCCAGCCTTTCCAGGCACTGTGATTCCATCAGAGCCAGTTTGGGAGCTCCTGGAATCCCTAGGGAATGCTGGTCCAGTGTCAAGATGTGTTCTAGTCACTGGGTGATGCTCCTTGTCTTTGGAAGCACATCCAGCCTTTCCAGGCGCTGTGATTCCATCAGAGCCAGTTCAGGACCTCCTGGAATCCCTATGGAATGCTGGACCAGTGTCAAGATGTGTTCTAGTCACTGGGTGATGCTCCTTGTCTTTGGACGCACATCCAGCCTTTCCAGGCACTGTGATTCCATCAGAGCCAGTTTGGGAGCTCCTGGAATCCTTAGGGAATGCTGGACCAGGCTCTCTGGATGTTCTGCTTCCATCAGAACAGTTTGGGACCTCCTGGAATTCTTTGGGAATGCTGGATCAGTGTCAAGATATTTTCCAGTCACAGGGTGACACTCCTTGTCTTTGGAAGCACCTCCAGCCTTTCCAGGCGCTGTGATTCCATCAGAGCCAGTTTGGGACCTCCTGGAATTCTTTGGGAATCCTGTCCCAGTGTTGGGTTGCATTCCAGACACAAGGTGATGCTCCTTGTCTTTGGAAGCACATCCAGCCTTTCTGGATGCTCAGTTTCCATCAGAGCCAGTTTGGGACCTCTTGGAATCCTTAGGGAATGCTGGATCAGGCTCTCTGGATGTTCTGCTTCCATCGGAGCTGGTTGGGGACCTCCTGGAATCCCTAGGGAATGCTGGACCAGTGTCAAGATGTGTTCTAGTCACTGGGTGACGCTCCTTGTCTTTGGAAGCACATCCAGCCTTTCCAGGTGCTGTGATTCCATCGGAGCCAGTTCAGGACCTCCTGGAATCCCTAAGGAATGCTGGACCAGGCTCTCTGGATGTTCTGCTTCCATCGGAGCTGGTAGGGGACCTCCTGGAATCCTTTGGAAATGCTGGTCCAGTGTCAAGATGTGTTCTAGTCACTGGGTGACACTCCCTGCCTTTGGAAGCACATCCAGCCTTTCCAGGCACTGTGATTCCATCAGAGCCAGTTTGGGAGCTCCTGGAATCCCTATGGAATGCTGGTCCAGTGTCAAGATGTGTTCTAGTCACTGGGTGACGCTCCTTGTCTTTGGAAGCACATCCAGCCTTTCCAGGCGCTGTGATTCCATCAGAGCCAGTTTGGGACCTGCTGGAATCCCTAGGGAATGCTATCCCATTGCCACAGTTCCTCTCCGATCATGGGGTGACGCTCCCAGCCTTTCCAAAGTCCCCGGAGCAGCCGCCGTGTGGGTGGATCGATGGATCTTGGGATTGTGCCACCCTTGATCCGATCGCGCTCCGCAACTTGGAGCTTTGCCGCGTGCTGAGGGCGTTCACGCTTCCCAGAAACCACAAGGGGACAGGGATGATCCCTGTGCTGCTCCAGAAAATTCTCTCATCCCCGTGCAGCCAGGATATCCCGATATCCCCTCTGGTTTCTAATCCAGATGGCGTTATCGGAGCGGAATTGTGGGTTTGGATTGCATTCCCAAATCCAACAGCGAAGACTCTGGGATTGCTCCTCTAGGTTCCCCTGTGGAGCAGGCGTCGCATCCTGGATGATCCAGAGGGATCCCGACCTGCTTGGATGCTCCTTGGGGATGGAGATGAAATGATCCTGGTTGTCATGGAATGACACAGAGGGGCTGGTGGATCTGGGAATTCGGGAAGAGCCAGGGATGCTGGGGATTGTCCCATTGGGGATTGTCCAGTCTAACTCTGCCCCTCTCCAGTTTATCCCCATTCCCCCTCTTCCAATCACTCCATGACCTTGGAAAAAGTCCCTCCCCGGCTTTCCTGGAGCCCCTTCAGGTGCTGGAAGGTCTCTCTAAGGTCTCCTGGGAGCCTTCTCCTCTCCAGGCTGAACAAGCCCAACTCTCCCAGCCTGGCCTGGGACGGGAGGTTCTCCAGCCCTCGCATCATCCTCGGAGCCTCCTCTGGCCCCGTTCCAGCAGCTCCATCTCCTCCTTCTGCTGAGGATTCCAGAGCTGGACCCAACCCTCCGGCTGAGGTCTCCCCGGAGAGGAGCAGAGGGGACAATCCCCTCCCTCCCTGCTGCCCACGCGGCTTTGGACGCAGCCCGGGACACGATTGACCTTCTGGGATGTGGGTGTTGAGCTCCCGTTGAGCTTCTCCTTGACCAGCACCCCAAGTCCTTCTCCGTGGGGCTGTTCCCCATCCTCCCCCATCCTGGATGGAAACCATGGATTGTCCCAACCCAGGTGTAGGACCTTGGCCTTGTTGAACCTCTTGAGGTTCTCCCAGCCCCGCTTCTCCAGCCTGTCCAGGTCCATGACCAAGCAAGGATAACAAACCCCTTGAGGAAAACGCTCTGTGGGATCTCTTCACGTTGAGCTTCTCCTCCCTCAGAACCCCAAATCCTCCTTAGCGCTGCTCCCGATCCGCTCTCCACCCACCCTGTGTTTGCGCTCGGGATTATCCCAACCCAGGGCTAGGACCTCGCCCTTGTTCAACCTCCCGAGGTTCTCCCAGCCCCACTTCTCCAGCCCATCCAGGTCCCTCTGGATCCATCCCCTCCTTCTGCTGCGACGACCTCACCGCTCAGCTTGGTGTCATCTCCAAACACGCTGAGGTTGCCCCCGATCTCACTTTGTCACCGACCTGGATGCGGGACGGGTCGGGGAACACCTCGTGTTTTCTTAACCTGCTTCTCGTCTCCTGCTTTTCCAGCAACGCTACCGGACACTCTCCGATTTTGACATCGGGTTCTGCGTGCGCGAAATCCCCGAGTTAAGCTCCTGGGGAGGCTGGAAAATCCACAATCCCCAAGAACATCCTCGCTCCAGCTGCTAAATCCACCCTGAGGAGCCTGGAAGTGGGTGGCAGGGGGTGGATTGAGTCGGCTACGAACCCTGGTGGGACGTTGCCTGCCTGTCCTGGGCCAAATTCATGGAGAAATTCCTCCTAACGTCCAGTCTAAATCTGCCCCTCTCCAGTTTATCCTCATTCCTCCTCATCCTAGCACTCCATGAGCTTGGAAAAAGTCTCTCCTTGGCTTTCCTGGAGCCTTTTCAGGTGCTGGAAGGTCTCTCTAAGGTCTCCTTGGAGCCTTCTCCTCTCCAGGCTGAACAAGCCCAACTCTCCCAGCCTGGCCTGGGACGGGAGGTTCTCCAGCCCTCGCATCATCCTCGGAGCCTCCTCTGGCCCCGTTCCAGCAGCTCCATCTCCTCCTTCTGCTGAAGATTCCAGAGCTGGACCCAACCCTCCGGCTGAGGTCTCCTCGAAGAGGAGCAGGGGCGACAATCCCCTCCGTCCCTGCTGCTCCCACGGCTTTGGATGCAGCCCAGGACACGTGCAGGGAGGCTCGGAGGCTGCAAGCAGCTGGAGCACAAGGTCGTTGTGTCTTTGGGGAGCAGAATCCGTCGGATTTAGCCTCCTTGTGCAAGAGTTTGGCCTCTGCTCGGACTTGGCACTGGAAGTGGCCTTGGTTGCACCTTAAAGCCACGATGGATTCTGCTCCGATGGTCTGTGAGGGGCCAAGGGTGCTGGAACGCTCTCCCAGAGCATTGCTTGTTTCTCCATCCCCTTCCCAGCTGGAATCCCCTCTCTCCATCCCCTCTCCAGCTGGAATCCCCTCTCTCCATCCCCTCTCCAGCTGGAATCCCCTCTCTCCATCAACTTCCCAGCTGGAATCCCCTCTCTCCATCCCCTCTCCAGCTGGAATCCCCTCTCTCCATCCGCCCTCCAGCTGGAATCCCCTCTCTCCATCCCCTCTCCAGCTGGAATCCCCTCTCTCCATCCCCTCCCCAGCTGGAATCCCCTCTCTCCATCAACTTCCCAGCTGGAATCCCCTCTCTCCATCCCCTCTCCAGCTGGAATCCCCTCTCTCCATCCGCCCTCCAGCTGGAATCCCCTCTCTCCATCCCCTCTCCAGCTGGAATCCCCTCTCTCCATCCCCTCTCCAGCTGGAATCCCCTCTCTTCATCCCCTCCCCAGATGGAATCCCCTCTCTCCATCCCCTCTCCACCTGGAATCCTCTCTCTCCATCCCCTCCTCATCTGGAATCCCCTCTCTCCATCCCCTCCCCAGCTGGAATCCCCTCTCTCCATCCCTTCCCCACCTGGAATCTTCTCTCTCCATCCCCTCCTCATCTGGAATCCTCTCTCTCCATCCCCTCCTTGTCTGGAATCCCCTCTCTTCATCCCCTCCCCAGCTGGAATCTCCTCTCTCCATCCCCTCCTCATCTGGAATCCCCTCTCTCCATCCCCTCCTCATCTGGAATCCCCTCTCTCCATCCCCTCCCCACCTGGAATCCCCTCTCTCCATCCCCTCTCCAGCTGGAATCCCCTCTCTCCATCCCCTCCCCACCTGGAATCCCCTCTCTCCATCCCCTCTCCAGCTGGAATCCCCTCTCTCCATCCCCTCTCCAGCTGGAATCCCCTCTCTCCATCCCCTCTCCAGCTGGAATCCCCTCTCTCCATCCCCTCCCCACCTGGAATCCCCTCTCTCCATCCCCTCTCCAGCTGGAATCCCCTCTCTCCATCCCCTCTCCAGCTGGAATCCCCTCTCTCCATCCCCTCTCCAGCTGGAATCCCCTCTCTCCATCCCCTCTCCAGCCGGAATCCCCTCTCTCCATCCCCTCCTTATCTGGAATCCCCTCTCTTCATCCCCTCCTTGTCTGGAATCCCCTCTCTCCATCCCCTCTCCAGCTGGAATCCCCTCTCTCCATCCCCTTCCCAGCTGGAATCCCCTCTCTCCATTCCCTCCCCAGCTGGAATCCCCTCTCTCCATCCCTTTCCCATCCAGGATCCCCTCTCTCCATCCCCTCCCCATCCATGATCCCATCTCTCCGTCCCCTCTGGAGAAGGAGATGGGATTTGTCCTCGTCGCTCCCCCTCGGTCCTGGTCCAGTTTCGGGATTGTGTTTGGAAGCAGAACCCGGTGCAGATGCCTCTGGGATTTTAGTGGATGAGGTCCCGGACACCGGGAAGGGGCACTGGATCCTCTCCAGGGCTTGGTGATCCATGGGGAACGCGGTCCTGCCTGTAGCTTCTAGGAGAGGGGTCAGGGAAGCAGGGACCGAACTCGGAGCCGCTGGCTCCATCCCAGACCAGCCCTCAGCTCTGTCCTTCACGGGCTCCATCCCGGAATAGCCTCCGGCTCCGTCCTTCGCTGCCAGCCATGGGCTCTCTGCCCAATCCCGCTGCTTTTCCGATGGTTTCCATGGGCGTCACACACCGAGACGTCAAACCACACGCTGGACCACGAGCTCGGGAAGGTACGGAGTGACCCAGCTCCATCTCCTGGGACACGGGGAACGCCGTGAGGCTCCTTCCCTCTGCTGGGATCTCCCTCTCGGAGCGGAGAGCGTCACCCGTGCTCTCCCAGCTCCTGGAAGACTCACCAGTCATTGAACCATGGGATGGGTTGCGTTGGAAGGGACCTCAAAGCTCATCCAGTTCCATCCAGGTCACCTCCCACTGGATCAGGAGCTCCAAGCTCCATCCAACCTGGCCTTGAACCCCTCCAGGGATGGATCTGGGGGTTCTGGTTGACCCCAAGTGAGAATCATGGAACCGTGAGATGGTTTGAGTGGGAAGGGACCTCAAAGCTCATCCAGTTCCATCCAGGTCACCTCCCACTGGATCAGGAGCTCCAAGCTCCATCCAACCTGGCCTTGAACCCCCCAGGGATGGATCTGGGGGTTCTGGTTGACCCCAAGTGAGAATCATGGAACCATGAGATGGTTTGAGTGGGAAGGGACCTCAAAGCTCATCCAGTTCCATCCAGGTCACCTCCCACTGGATCAGAGGCACCAAGCTCCATCCAACCTGGCCTTGAACCCCTCCAGGGATGGATCTGGGGGTTCTGGTTGACCCCAAGTGAGAATCATGGAACCATGAGATGGTTTGAGTGGGAAGGGACCTCAAAGCTCATCCAGTTCCATCCAGGTCACCTCCCACTGGATCAGGAGCTCCAAGCTCCATCCAACCTGGCCTTGAACCCCTCCAGGGATGGATCTGGGGGTTCTGGTTGACACCAAGTGAGAATCATGGAACCATGAGATGGTTTGGGTGGGAAAGGACCTCAAAGACCATCCAGTTCCATCTAGGACACCTCCCGCTGGATCAGGGGCACCAAGCTCCATCCAACCTGGCCTTGAACCCCCCCAGGGATGGATCTGGGGGTTCTGGTTGACCCCAAGTGAGAATCATGGAACCGTGAGATGGTTTGGGTGGGAAAGGACCTCAAAGACCATCGAGTTCCATCCAGGTCACCTCCCGCTGGATCAGGAGCTCCAAGCTCCATCCAACCTGGCCTTGAACCCCCCCAGGGATGGATCTGGGGGTTCTGGTTGACCCCAAGTGAGAATCATGGAACCGTGAGATGGTTTGGGTGGGAAAGGACCTCAAAGACCATCGAGTTCCATCCAGGACACCTCCCGCTGGATCAGAGGCTCCAAGCTCCATCCAACCTGGCCTTGAACCCCCCCAGGGATGGATCTGGGGGTTCTGGTTGACACCAAGTGAGAATCATGGAACCGTGAGATGGTTTGGGTGGGAAAGGACCTCAAAGACCATCGAGTTCCATCCAGGTCACCTCCCGCTGGATCAGAGGCACCAAGCTCCATCCAACCTGGCCTTGAACCCCTCCAGGGATGGATCTGGGGGTTCTGGTTGACACCAAGTGAGAATCATGGAACCGTGAGATGGTTTGGGTGGGAAAGGACCTCAAAGACCATCCAGTTCCATCCAGGACACCTCCCGCTGGATCAGGGGCACCAAGCTCCATCCAACCTGGCCTTGAACCCCTCCAGGGATGGATCTGGGGGTTCTGGTTGACCCCAAGTGAGAATCATGGAACCCTGAGATGGTTTGGGTGGGAAGGGACCTCTTGGAGAACCCCAACTCTCCCAGCCTGTCCTCGTACAGAAGAAGAGAAGTCTCCGAGGAGACCTTAGAGCAGCTTCCAGGACCTGAAGGAGCTCCAAGAAAGCTGGGGAGCTCCCCAGTAAATTCCCTTCCTTTCCCCCCACCTTGAAAAACAGGATTTGGGATCTTTTCCAGCCCTAACCCTAGGACTGGATGGTATCTCCGCCAACTTGGACTTCGGAAGGCACCTGCTGGGAGTGCTGGAGGCTCCGAGGACGCGGGCAAAGTCTCCTGGAGCCGGGAACGCCCTCGTTATCAGAGCAGGACGAGGACAAAGCCCTCCCTGTGCTCTTTGGGCTCCGTGTCCTTTGGAATATTCCCCGTTGGAGTTGCCTGGTATCGCCCGGCTGGAGTTTCCGTAACCACCACACGTGCCGGAGCTGAGCCGACCTTTCCCCTCTCCTCTCCAACCCCCAGAGAGGCTCCTTGGATGCCGTTTCTCCCCCTTGGATTCCGTTTATCCCCCTTTTCCGAGGAGTTCTCGCTTAAAACAACCAGATAAAGGCGGTTTAGGCGTGTTTTCCACAGCAAACCGTGGATAATTCATAGAATCATGGATTCATAGAATGGTTTGGGTGGGAAGAGACCTTCATGGTCATCCAGTTCCAACCTCCTGCCATGGGCAGGGACACTTCCCACTAGATCAAGTAGCTCCAAGGTCCATCCCCTCTCTCCATCCCCTACCCAGCTGGAATCCCCTCTCTCCATCCCCTCCCCAGCTGGAATCCCCTCTCTCCATCCCCTCTCCATCTGGAATCCCCTCTCTCCATCCCCTCTCCAGCTGGAATCCCCTCTCTCCATCCCCTTCCCAGCTGGAATCCCCTCTCTCCATCCCCTCTCCAGCTGGAATCCCCTCTCTCCATCCCCTCTCCAGCTGGAATCCCCTCTCTCCATCCCCTACCCAGCTGGAATCCCCTCTCTCCATCCCCTCCCCAGCTGGAATCCCCTCTCTCCATCCCCTCCCCATCTGGAATCCCCTCTCTCCATCCCCTCTCCAGCTGGAATCCCCTCTCTCCATTCCCTCCCCAGCTGGAATCCCCTCTCTCCATCCCCTCTCCAGCTGGAATCCCCTCTCTCCATCCCCTCCCCAGCTGGAATCCCCTCTCTCCATCCCCTCTCCAGCTGGAATCCCCTCTCTCCATCCCCTTCCCAGCTGGAATCCCCTCTCTCCATCCCCTTCCCAGCTGGAATCCCCTCTCTCCATCCCCTCAATCCCCTCTCTCCATCCCCTCCCCAGCTGGAATCCCCTCTCTCCATCCCCTCCCCATCTGGAATCCCCTCTCTCCATCCCCTCCCCAGCTGGAATCCCCTCTCTCCATCCCCTCCCCAGCTGGAATCCCCTCTCTCCATCCCCTCCCCATCTGGAATCCCCTCTCTCCATCCCCTCTCCAGCTGGAATCCTCTCTCTCCATCCCCTCTCCAGCTGGAATCCCCTCTCTCCATCCCCTACCCAGCTGGAATCCCCTCTCTCCATCCCCTCCCCAGCTGGAATCCCCTCTCTCCATCCCCTCCCCATCTGGAATCCCCTCTCTCCATCCCCTCTCCAGCTGGAATCCCCTCTCTCCATCCCCTACCCAGCTGGAATCCCCTCTCTCCATCCCCTCCCCAGCTGGAATCCCCTCTCTCCATCCCCTCCCCATCTGGAATCCCCTCTCTCCATCCCCTCTCCAGCTGGAATCCTCTCTCTCCATCCCCTATCCAGCTGGAATCCCCTCTCTCCATCCCCTCCCCAGCTGGAATCCCCTCTCTCCATCCCCTCTCCAGCTGGAATCCCCTCTCTCCATCCCCTTCCCAGCTGGAATCCCCTCTCTCCATCCCCTTCCCAGCTGGAATCCCCTCAATCCCCTCTCTCCATCCCCTCTCCAGCTGGAATCCCCTCTCTCCATCCCCTCTCCAGCCGGAATCCCCTCTCTCCATCCCCTCCCCAGCTGGAATCCCCTCTCTCCATCCCCTCTCCAGCTGGAATCCCCTCTCTCCATCCCCTCTCCAGCTGGAATCCCCTCTCTCCATCCCCTTCCCAGCTGGAATCCCCTCAATCCCCTCTCTCCATCCCCTCTCCAGCTGGAATCCCCTCTCTCCATCCCCTCTCCAGCCGGAATCCTCTCTCTCCATCCCCTCTCCAGCTGGAATCCCCTCTCTCCATCCCCTCCTCATCTGGAATCCCCTCTCTCCATCCCCTCCCCAGCTGGAATCCCCTCTCTCCATCCCCTCTCCAGCTGGAATCCCCTCTCTCCATCCCCTCCCCAGCTGGAATCCCCTTTCTCCATCCCCTCCCCAGCTGGAATCCCCTCTCTCCATCCCATCTCCAGCTGGAATCCCCTCTCTCCATCCCCTTCCCAGCTGGAATCCCCTCTCTCCATCCCCTCAATCCCCTCTCTCCATCCCCTCTCCAGCTGGAATCCTCTCTCTCCATCCCCTCTCCAGCTGGAATCCCCTCTCTCCATTCCCTCCCCATCTGGAATCCCCTCTCTCCATCCCCTCTCCAGCCAGAATCTCCTCTCTCCATCCCCTCTCCAGCTGGAATCCCCTCTCTCCATTCCCTCCCCATCTGGAATCCCCTCTCTCCATCCCCTCCCCATCTGGAATCCCCTCTCTCCATTCCCTCCCCATCTGGAATCCCCTCTCTCCATCCCCTCTCCAGCCAGAATCCTCTCTCTCCATCCCCTCTCCAGCTGGAATCCCCTCTCTCCATTCCCTCCCCATCTGGAATCCCCTCTCTCCATCCCCTCCCCAGCCGGAATCCCCTCTCTCCATCCCCTCTCCAGCTGGAATCCCCTCTCTCCATCTCCTCCCCAGCCGGAATCCCCTCTCTCCATCCCCTCCCCAGCCGGAATCCCCTCTCTCCATCCCCTCCCCAGCTGGAATCCCCTCTCTCCATCCCCTCTCCAGCTGGAATCCCCTCTCTCCATCCCCTCCCCATCTGGAATCCCCTCTCTCCATCCCCTCCCTATCCAGAATCCCATCTCTCCATCCCTTCTCCAGACAGAATCCCATCTCTCCATCCCTTCTCCAACTGGGATCTCTGTGTTCCCTGCTTTTCCAGCCCCTCAGTTTCCCACCTGCCATGGATCCCTTTCCAAATCCCGCTCAGGCTCACGGGATGCGCTGTGGGAACCTTCTGGCACAGTCTGAGTTGTTCTCCCATTTTATCGCTCCTGGAATCTCATCCAGCCAACAACTGGGATGCCTCGGGGGCTCCCAACTCCACCGCAGCCAGGATCCGGAGGAACCTGTGTTTGTGGGATCCTGGCTCCCAGCTCCATCAACCCTCAGGGTGAGGTGGGGAATCCAGGTCTGGCTCCTCTCCAGCTCCGGAATTCCAGCCCTGGAGCCCCTGGGACACGGGGATGCCCGGAGCTGTATCCCTGCCCTCTCCCTCCGTGGGATTATTCCAGGCTGGATGGAACTCGGAGCAACCTGATCCCATTGGAGATGTCCTTGTTTTGCTTGGGCTGGATGGACTGCGAGGGTCCAATCCCACCCAAACATATTCCATGATGGGAAAAGAGGAGTTTCTGGGATGCCTCCAGCCCTTTGGTGCTCACGGAGTTGGTCCCGGTGGGGCTGGAGGAGCTTCCGATGATCCCTTCCAACCCAACTCATTCCGTGATGGGAAAACAGGAGTTTCTGGGATGCCTCCAGCCCTTTGGTGCTCACGGAGTTGGTCCCGGTGGGGCTGGAGGAGCTTCCGATGATCCCTTCCAACCCAACCCATTCCATGATGGGAAAACAGGAGTTTCTGGGATGCCTCCAGCCCTTTGGTGCTCACGGAGATGGTCCCGGTGGGGCTGGAGGAGCTTCCGATGATCCCTTCCAACCCAACCCATTCCATGATGGGAAAACAGGAGTTTCTGGGATGCCTCCAGCCCTTTGGTGCTCACGGAGATGGTCCCGGTGGGGCTGGAGGAGCTTCCGATGATCCCTTCCAACCCAACCCATTCCATGATGGGAAAACAGGAGTTTCTGGGATGCCTCCAGTCCTCTGAGCTGGAAGAAGGTCCTGGTGCCACAGGCACCCGGCAATTCCCGCGTCCCCAATCCCAAAGGAGCCCCAAATCCTTCCAGGGGAAGGGTTGGAAGATGTCGAGCTCCGTCCTGGAGCAGAACCTCAGATCCCTGTGGTCCGTGTCCTCCTGCAGCTGAGCCAGAGGGAGGATCCCTACGTGGGGAGCTCCTTCCCAAGGGGATTTATCCCAGGAAGCAGAGCCCTGGCAGCCAAACCCTTCCCAGCCCGGCATCGCCAAAGCCAACGCTCCATCCCGCTGGGTTCCGTTGGTCCCAGCTGCTTCCCTAGGGATGAGGAACCACCCGATGGGATGGGAAGTTCTCCCCGAGGTGGAATGAGCCTCAGGTCCCACCAGGAACGGAGCCCGGAGACGGAGCTTGGAAAAAAAAAAACCCAGAGACTTTTAATCACGCGGTATTTGACGGATACAATCCAGAGGGGTTCAAAAGGGACCGGAGCGAAGCCCGGAGGAGCCAGCAAAGCCCAGGGTTGGTGGCCACCGCGGCCACGAGCTCCGGCAGGGATTGTGCCGGGGTCGGAGCGCGATCCAACCCCGGAGTGAGACGGGGACGGATGGGACCACGCGGTCCATAAAGTGCCTTAACGGAGAGGGACCTGCCGGGACGGAGCCTTCATCCCAGGGCAGGCGGAGGTTGGATCCCAACGGTACCTGAGGTGGCCACGGACTGGATCCCAATAGCTCTGGGGTGGCCAGGGACTGGATCCCGATGGCCACGGGGGCAACCAGAACCCAGGGGCCACATCCCAAGATCCCCAGGATCCCAAAAAGCCCCAGGGCAACTGGATCCCAGCATCCCTGCAGCAGCCAGAGTCCAGATTCCAACAGCCCCAGGGCGACTGGATCCCAGGATCCCTGTGGCAACTGGATCCCGGCATTCCCTGGAGTAGCCAAGAGTCCAGATTCCAACATCTCCAGGGCAACTGGATCCCAGCATCCCCAGAGCAGCCAGGTTCCAAATCCCAACATCCTTGGAGCAGCCAGAGACTAGATTCCAACATCTCCAGGGCAACTGGATCCCAGCATCCCTGGAGCAGCCAGAGTCCAAATCCCAGCATCCCTGGGAGCAGCCGGTGGCTGGATCCCAACATCCCCAGAGCCACCTGATCCCAACATCCCTGGAGCAGCCAGAGTCCAGATTCCAACACCCCCAGGGCAACTGGATCCCAGCACTCCCTGGAGTAGCCAAGAGTCCAGATTCCAGCATCTCCAGGGCAACTGGATCCCAGCATCCCCGGAGCAGCCAGATTCCAAATCCCAACATCCTTGGAGGAGCCAGAGTCCAGATTCCAACATCTCAAGGGCAACTGGATCCCAGCATCCCCGGAGCAGCCAGATTCCAAATCCCAACATCCCTGGGAGCAGCCGGTAGCTGGATCCCAACATCCCCGGAGGAGCCAGAGTCCAGATTCCAACATCTCAAGGGCAACTGGATCCCAGCATCCCCGGAGCAGCCAGATTCCAAATCCCAACATCCCTGGGAGCAGCCGGTAGCTGGATCCCAACATCCCCGGAGGAGCCAGAGTCCAGATTCCAGCGTCTCCAGAGCCGCTGGATCCCAGCATCCCTGCAGCAGCCAAGAGTCCAGATTCCAACACCCCCAGGGTAACTGGATCTCAGCATCCCCGGCGGAGCCAGATCCCAGATCCCAGCATCTCCAGGGTGACGGGATCCCAACCTCCTCCTTCCCTCGGTGCCGGAGCGAGGGGAACCGATTCCATCCTCCGCCCCGGGGTTGGGGTTTTGGGGTTTCGGGGTTGGAGTTGGGGGGGAAACGACGATTGCATTGATTCCACATTCAATTCACGAGGTCGGGAACGCCGGGAACGCCGCCGGCCGATCCCACAGGGCTCTCGGAGTCCAAGGAGTCGCCGGGGTGGGTGGCTAGCGGGGCGGCCGGGCTGGTGGCCACGGGTCACTGGTGGCCTTCGTAGTTGAGGACGTAATAGTCGTGGACGTACATGAGGACGGCGATGGGCTGGCCGATGATCAGCGATATCCACACGGCCGCGTTCCCGTAGTTCCCGCGGAGGAATTTGGAGACGAACCAAGCCAGGGGGATCTGGGAAGGACGGAGGATCCCGGGTGGTGGCCTCGAGCCGATAAAACGATGCCCGAAGCGGCTATTGAGGCTTTTTTCTTGGTTTTTTTTTGGTTTTTTTTTAATTTACCTGAGCTACCATCCCCATGAACGCCCAGAGCCGGAACATCCGCAGCGGGACGCTCACCAGGTACTGCGGGAAAAAAGGATTTTTGAGGGGGGGGGAGAAGGGATTTAGGAGGGTAGGAGGGGATTTGGGGGGGTCCAGGAGAGGATTTAGGGGGCTAGGAGGGGATAGAGGGGATCCAGGAGGGGATTTGCGGGATGTAAGAGGGGATTTAGGGGCTCGAGGTGGGGATTTGCGGGATGTAAGAGAGGATTTAGGGGGTCCAGGTGGGGATTTAGGGGATCCAGGTGGGGATTTAGGGGGGCCAGGAGGGGATTTGGGGGATGTAAGAGGGGATTTAGGGGGTCCAGGTGGGGATTTAGGGGTTCTAGGTGGAGGTTTAGGGGTCGAGGGAGGAAGATGGGGGATCCAGGAGGGGATTTGGGGGGTCCAGGAGGGGATTTGCGGGATGTAAGAGGGGATTTAGGGGGTCCAGGTGGGGATTTAGGGGGGCAGGAGGGGATTTAGGGGGGGATTTGAGGGATGCAAGAAGGGATTTAGGGGATCCAGGAAGGGCTCTGGGGGAACCAGGTGGGGATTTGGGGAGGTAGAAGACGATTTGGGGGGCTAGGAGGGGATAGAGGGGATCCAGGAGGGGATTTGCAGGATGTAAGAGAGGATTTAGGGGATCCAGGTGGGGATTTAGGGGATGCAAGAGAGAATTTGAGGGGCTAGGAGGGGATTTAGGGGATCCAGAAGGGGATTTAGGGGGTCCAGGTGGGGATTTAGGGGGGGGAGGAGGGGATTTAGGGGGTCCAGGTGGGGATTTAGGGGATGCAAGAGGGGAATTAGGGGATGCAAGAGGGGAATTAGGGGATCCAGGTGAGGATTTGAGGGGCTAGGAGGGGATTTAGGGGATCCAAGTGGGGATTTAGGGGGGCAGGAGGGGATTTGGGGGATCTAGGTGGGGATTTAGGGAGTCGAGGGAGGGATATAGGGGATCCAGGAGGGGATTTGGGGGGTCCTGGAGGGGATTTGTGGGATGTAAGAGGGGATTTAGGGGATCCAGGTTGGGATTTAGGGGGTCCAGGTGGGGATTTAGGGGATGCAAGAGGGGAATTAGGGGATGCAAGAAGGGATTTAGGGGGTCCAGGGGGGGATTTGAGGGGCTAGGAGGGGATTTAGGGGGTCCAGGTGGGGATTTAGGGGGGCCAGGAGGGGATTTAGGGGGATGTAAGAGGGGATTTAGGGGGTCGAGGGAGGGATATAGGGGATCCAGGAGGGCATTTGGGGGATGTAAGAGGGGATTTAGGGGATCCAGGTGGGGATTTAGGGGGTCCAGGTTGGGATTTAGGCGGGGAGAAGGGGATTTGGGGGATCCAGGTGGGGATTTGGGGGGCTAGGAGGGGATTTGCGGGATCCAGAAGGGGATTTAGGGAGTCCAGAAGGGCATTTGGGAGGTCCTGGTGGGGATTTAAGGGGTCCAGGTGGGGATTTGGGGGGGATTTGAGGGATACAAGAAGGGATTTAGGGGATCCAGGAAGGGCTCTGGGGGAACCAGGTGGGGATTTGGGGAGGTAGAAAAGGATTTCGGGGGATAGAGGGGATCCAGGAGGGGATTTAGGGGGTCCAGGTGGGGATTTAGGGGGGTAGGAGGGCATCTGGGGGATCCAGCAGGGGATTTAGGGGGTCGAGGGAGGGATTTAGGGGGATGCAGGTGAGGATTTGGGGGGCTAGGAGGGGATATAGAGGATCCAGGTGGGGATTTGGGGGGCTAGGAGGGGACTTGGGGGATGCAGGTGGGGATTTGGGGGTGTCCAGGGAGGGATTTGAGAGGGCAGGAGGGGATTTAAGGGGTCCACGTGGGGGTTTAGGAGGACAGGAAGGATTTGGGGGGTGCAGGAGGGGATTTAGGGGTGACAGGAAGGGATTTGTGGAACATAAGAGGGGATTTAGGGGGTCTAGGTGGGGGTTTAGGGGTCTAGGAGGGGGGTTTAGGGGGTCCAGGGAGGGGATTTAGGGGGACAGGAAGGATTTGGAGGTGCAGGAGGGGATTGGGGGTGTCCAGGGAGGGATTTGGGGGGATCCAGGTGGGGATTTGCTGGACGTAAGAGGGGATTTAGGGGGTTCAGGTGGGGGTTTAGGGAGTCCGGAAGGATTTGGGGGGTGCAGGAGGGGATTTGGAGGGGGGTCCAG